>CAKNXH010030624.1:0-11024 GCA_932178445.1 Andricus quercusramuli | reverse complement strand
TTACATTTTAAATTCAACTGACAAATTATTCCGAGATGGTTTAAAAACACGGAATTATCTTAATTTCATGTAAAGTTTATTCGACAAGGTTAATTTTTGTTGCAGCGAAACTTTCGTCGGAAATCGATGTAAAGTTTATCTTCTGTTTTTTCTGTGAATCTATCATTGTATTAAACTTTTATGTTATAATATACAATACAATCCTCGTTATTCTTGTTTCTTTTTAACTCGTTTTTGCCCGCATTATTCTTAACACTTTTTTGCTCCGACGAATTTTCTACTCCGCTTTTGCTATCAGCCCCTCAAGTAAGCAAAAAGAAGTTTTCTAAAGTGATATTGTGACGGTGCATTTCTAATTGTGAAAGGTATTTTGTTCCAAAGCCGGGCACCACGAATCATAAACGACCTTTGCATTTTACACGTGCGGTGTGGTCGAATTTTTATTACTTTTTTCCTTTCACGGAGTTTGGAATGTGTCGGTTGATCTTTGTCAATAGAATGGAAGAGATGAAACAGATAGCGCGGGGCTTCATTAGTAAATATACTATGAAGCAAGTTAACCATATGAAATTGTCTTCTCTTGGCGACGTTAAGAAGTCCTGCTCTTTCTCTGTATTGAGTAATATGTTCACTTCTAGGGATGTTATAGATGATCCGAAGTCTGACGTTCAGCTCATCAGTAACATCATCATTTAGCACGCAAACGTAGTCAAAGGAAGGAAGTATGAGGCTTTCAACTAGGAGGATACGATTAGGAGTGGGAAGTGATTCTTTATTTCTGTTAAGCTGTTGGAGGACTCGAAATGTTTTCGTCGACATATCTGAAGCTTGTTCCTCTCAAGTGAGAGCACGATTGAGAATAAATCCTAAATCTTTCGCAGAGTCAACAAACGGGATGATAAGCCCCTCAATCAATAGCGGAGGTAGGGTGGCAATTGTTTCGAGTGATAGAGAGGAATAAGGGCCTATGATTATAGCCATAGTTTTAGCAGGGTTGAGAGTGAGGCCACTTGTCGAGTACTACTGCACCACCATATCGATATCCTCCTGTATCTTTCGGAGTAAGCTTTTAAGAGTAGCAATAGGTCCGGAGAGGTAAAGCTTAAAATCACCAGCATATTTATGATAGTTGCAGTAACAAAGCTCTCTACCAAGTTCAGATGTATCCTATAGATGAAAACTCGTAATTTCATGGAGGAAGAATTTCTGTTAGCTATAGTAAGTCATAGGGTGACCTCTATATATTAAAATTAAAACTAACAGAATTAAAGAAGTAGATTTCTCATTTTATCGATCGCCGATAATTATTTCAATTTATTTATTTTTACTATTACTTTCAATGTAAGATATTATATCTTTGCTTGTTATTACTGACTTTTTCAATACACGGCATAAAATAAAATGTATCTCAGTAATTTTTCTACATTTTTAATCCAGGCGCAGATGTTCTTTATCTGGATATATGCGCGTTATATTTTCGTCACGAAGAAATAATATACTATTCCTTCTTGACTATAGTCTACTCGATGAGATTAGATGAATGACGATATAGTCTCAGTTCCTGACGCTATCGCAGTGATATATTATAAAGCTTGACAAAATATAAAGTGAAAATTAATTGAATTTTTCAATGAAAATTATAATTCAATGCTTCTTATTTTCTGAACTGTTTGAATAATTATTTTTTTAAAGTCTTTGTCATGTTGTTAAATAACTGTATATGAATTAAATTTTCAAAATGATATGTACATATATATTAAAAATTTTTTTAAAATTATTTTTAAAGCTTACTATTGAATTAAAGGTATGGAAATTCAATTTAATATATATATATATATATATATATATATATATATATATATACACATACATACATATAATGTGAAAACTACTTGAATGTTTCAATGAAACTAATTGTTTAATGCTTTTTACATTGTGAACTGATTAATTGATTATTAACTGATTCTATTGAAACTTGAATTTTCTGGAATTAGTTTAAAAGGATGTTGATAATTGAAATTGTCAGAAATGAGAGTTCGAGTTCAAAAAAAATATGTATAAAGTAAAAATTATTTGAATGTTTCAATGAAAATTATAGATTAATGCTTAAATGAGTATCTGAATTTAATTTTAAAAATTATATCTAAATACTATGTTCAAATTTGTTTGAAAATTATTATTAAAGTTAATAATAATTCCAATTTGCAGATATGAAATTTCATGTTTAAAAAATATAAAGTAAACATTATTTGAATGTTTCAATGGAAATAATAGTTTGATGCTTTTTATGTTGTAAACAGTTTAATTAATTGTTGGTCGATTAATTTTGTCAGAAACTTCAAATTGCAAAGGAATTGAATTATAATTTTTTTTCATCTTAGTAACATAAATGGATTATTTATACGAAGGTTATGTAATTGAATATCGATTATTACTTTTATAATGATAGTTTACTTTTTCTTTAAAATACCTTTATTGCAATTATATAATCTTTTCAAATACTTGTGACGTTGTGAAATAACTCTATTTGAATTCAATTTTCAAGATTATATGTACATATATTTTTTTTCAATTAGTTTAAAAGGTTAGTAATGAATTGAATGTATAGAAATGAAATTTCAAATTCAAAGGAGAATATAATGTAAAAATTATTTCAATGTGTTAATGTAAATAATTGTGTAATGCTTTTTATGTAATGAACTGATTAATTTATTATTAACTGATTCTATTATAAATTAAATTTTTTGGAATTAGTTTGAAAGGTTGTTGATAATTCAAATTGTCAGAAATGGGAGTTCGAATTTGAAAAAATATATATATAAAGTAAAAACTATTTGAATGTTTCGATGAAAGTTATAGATTAATGCTTAAATGAGTATCTGAATTTAATTTTCAAAATTACATCTGAATACTATGTTTAAATTTGTCTGAAAATTAGTATAAAAAGTTATTAATAATTCCAATTTTCAGGATGTTTAAAAAATATTAAGTAAAAATTATTTGAATGTTCCAATGAAAATAATAGTTTCATGCCTTGTATGTTGTGAACAGTTTAATTAATTATTATTGGTCGATCAATTTTGTTAGAAACTTTGAATTAAATAAAGATTGATTAAAAATTTTTTTTCAATCAAGTCACATAAATTGATTATTTACTTGAAGGTTATATAATTGGATATTGGTTATTATATTGCTATAATTAAACTTTACATTTTCTTTAAAATACCTGTATTGCAATTATATAATCTTTTCAAATGCTTGTGACGTTGTGAAATGACTCTATTTGAATTCATTTTTCAAGATGATGTGTACATAAATTTTAGTTATTTTTTATTAGTTTAAAAGGTTAGTAATACATTAAATGTACAGAAATGAAATTTCAAATTTAAAGGAGAAGATAATCTAGAAATAATTTCAATGTTTCAAAGGAAATAATTGTGTAATGCTTTTCATGTTATGAACTGGTTAATTAATTATTAACTGATCCATTGAAACTTATATTTTCTGTAACTGGTGTAGAAGATTATTAATAAGTCAAATATTCAGAAATGAAGTTTAAATTAAAGGAAATATATAAAGTCAAAATTATGTGAATGTTTTAATGAAAGTTATAGTTTAATGATTCTTCTTTTTTTAACTGATGAGTTGTGTGATAAAAAAAAAGAGGAGGAAAATAAAAGTTTTGAAGAAGAAGCGGAGACGGCTAGGACGGATGAAGAGGTTTGGAAGGTGGTAAATAAAGAGAGAAGAAGAAGGAAAAGAGTAAACCAGGATATTGAGATGGTAGAATGGAAGAAATATTTAATGGAATTACTAGGAGGGGTAGAGAGGAAAGTTAGGAAAGGAGAGAAATATGGTAGGGAAACAGATGAGGAGGACATTACAAGGGAGGAAATAGTCACGGTATTAGGGATGATGAAAGATGGAAAAGCACCTGGTATAGATGATATTGCAAGTGAAGTACGGAAATATGGGGAGACGGAATTAAAGGAATGGGCATGGATAATGTGCGATAGAGTATGGAGAGGAGAGGGCTGGCCAGAGTTATGGGAAGAAGAAGTAGTGATACCAATAGTGAAGAAAGACAAATGGGAGGAGGTTAATGATTATAGAGGAGTGACATCAATGCCAACACTATATAAGGTATATGTGACTGTTTTATCGGAGAGGTTAAAAAAAGAAGTTGTGGAGAAAAAGATAGAGCCACCCAATCAGACAGGAATTTGAAAAAGGATGGGAGTGATCGACGATATATATGTTCTGAACTATTTAGTAAATAGGAGAATTAAAAGGGAGAAAGGGGAAATGATAGCAATGTTTGTGGACCTAACGGTGGCACTTGACTCGTTAGACCGTGGTGAGATAGAAAAAGTTATATTGAAAAAAGGGGATACAAGAGGGATTAACAAAGAGAGTATCGGGAATTTTCAGAGAGACAAAATGCAAGATAAAAGTAGGAGAGCAAGTGGGAGATAGTTTCTGGTTGGTGAGAGGAGTAAGGCAAGGATGTCTTAGATACTTAGATGGAAAAAAGTTGAATTTAAATGTAGAAAAGACAAAGCTAATGAGATTTAGAAAAGGAGGAGGAAGAAAGGAAGAATGGACGGGGAGATGGAAGGGAATAAAATTAAATGAAGTAGAAGAGTTTAAGTATTTTGGGACATACCTTGCAAGTAAATGGAGACCATTGAGCTCATATATAAGAAAGGATGAAAAAAGTAGCAGGGGTAATGAAACAGATATGGGGAATAGGAAAAAGAAGGTTTAAAAAAAAATTGGAGAAGGAGAATGTGGTTATTTGATACGCTGGTATGGCCGGTATTAGATGACGGAGCAGAGATATGAGGATGGGAAGAAAGGAAAGAGATTGAGAGTTGACAAGAAAGGTATGTAAGGTGGACGCTAGGGTTAGACGGGAGGGCGCTGGGATATATGGTGAGAGAAGAAACGCAAAGGGATAAATTAAATACTAGGGCAGGAAAGAGTGCATGAAATGGTAGAAGAGAGGAGAGGGAGGGCGATGGAATTAACGAGATTGGAAGAAGAAAGCAGGGAGTTCTTTAAGGCTAGAGAGATATATTACGTGACTGGAGTAAACTATGAAGAAGTGGAAAATAGGGAGAGAGAAAGACAATTAATATAAAGATGGGGGATGATTGAGGAATCAAAATATAATATATGGTATAAGATGATAAAAAAGGAAGAAGTACAAAAGTATTTAGAAGAGGAATGGGGAGAGAAAAGATGGACCAGAATAGCAAGATTTAGATTGTGAAACGAGGTAAGGGCAAGTATGTATGGGGAAAAGAAACATAACAGGAAGTGCAGAATTTGCGAATAGGAAGAGGAAACATGGGAGCATGTATGGGAAGGATGTAGGATAGGAATGAAAGATAAAGGAAGCTGGCAAGAGAATGTGGTAATGATTCTAGGGGAGGATGGTTTGGGGGAAGAGTCTATGAAGGAGTTAGAGGGTGCTAGGGGAGTAAATGAGAAAGAATGAAGTCGCTTAGGGGAAACATTATAAATAAAGAAAAAGTACGTATTGTCCGCCAATGTTTGTGATGTTGCGAAATAATTATTTGAATTTAATTTTCAGAATTATATGTGAATATGTTTTAATTTTTTCTGAAATTATTATAAAAGGTTACTTATAAATCGAATTTTCAGAAATGAAAGTGTAAATTTAAAAAAAAATGTGAAGTAAAAATTGTTTGAATGCCTGAATGAAAATTATAGTTGAGTGCTTTTTATGTTGTCAACAGATGAATGAATCATTATCTGATCAATTTTTTTAAATATTAAATTACATAAAGATTATATTTTTATTTGTTTAAATTAAGTACATAAATTGATTATTTGATTGAAGGCCATGAAATTGAATATTGACAATTATATTCCAATTATATTCCAATTGTATAATTTTGGTAAATTTTTCGATGTTGTGAAATAAGTACCTGAATTCTGCTTTCAATATTATATGTACATATTTTTTACTTTTCTGTGGAATTAGTTTAAAAGGTTATTATTAATTCAAAATTTCAGAAAAATATAAAGTAAAAATCATTCGAATGTTTTGATTAAAATAACTGTTTATTGCTTCTTATGTTGTGAAATGATTAGTAATTATATACATATATTTTAAATTTTCCTGGAATTAGTTTTAAAAGTCATTAATGAATTCAATGTATAGAAATGCAATTTCAAATGAAAAAATATATTTTGAATGTTTCAATGAGAACAATTGCTTAATACCTTTTTTGTTGTGAACTTATAAATTATATATTAACTGATTCTATTCTATGAATAAATTAAATCTTCAGAAATAAAAGTTCAAATCCTTCATATGGAAAAGGTAACCTCCATCTTATGTAAGATTGTAGTATAGAAGGAATCGTTATTTAATCAAATATTGGATATGATTTGTATAATAAAAGTTTATTTGTATTTAAAATACTTCTATTCCAATTTTATAATTTTCGAAATGATTGCGATGTTGTGAGATAATTATCTGAATAATCTCCAAACTTATATGTAAATGTGTTCTAAGTTTTTATGGAATTAGTTAAAAATATTATGAATAATTGAAAATTTCAGAAAAATATAAGATAGAAGTTATTTTTATGTTTCAATGCAAATAATATTGTTGATTGATTTTTATGTTCTGAACAGATGAATCAACTAATATTAACTATTGAATGATTTATTATTTTCAAAAAAGTGAATTACATAAAGATTTACTTTGAATTGTTTTCAATTAAGTCACATAAATTGATTATTTACATTAAGGTTATGTGATTTAATATTGGCTGCTATTTTTATGATAAAAATGTATCTTTTCTTTAATATATCTCCATTACAATGATATAATTTTTTCAAAATGTTTGTGATGTTGTGAAGTGAGTATCCGAATTCAATTTTCAAAATTATATGTGCATATATTTCAATTTCTCCTGGTATTAATTTGGAAGGTTATTAATAATTTAAATTGTCAGATAAATATTAATACAAGTTATTCTAATATTTCAATGAAAATAATTATTAAAAGCTTCCTATGTTATGAACTCATTAATTAACTATTAACTGTTTCTGTTGAAAATTACATTTTCTGGAATTAGTTAAAAGATGATTAGTAAATCAAATTTAATAAAAGAAAAGTCAAAATTTAAAGAAAAATATGTATAAAGTACAAATTATTTAAAAGTTTCAATGAAAGTAATTTTTTCATACTTTTTATGTTGTGAACTGATTAATTAAGAATAAGCTGAATAATTTTGTTCACAATATCAAATTACATTAAGATTGGAATTTAATATTCTTTGATTAAGTAACATGAATTGATTATTTATTTTGAGATTATCTAATTGAATATTGGCTGAAATTTGTATTATAAAAATTCATTTATATTTAAAATAGCCTTATTCCAGTTACGTAAATGTCAAATTGCTTCTGAATTTGCGGAATGAGTATCTAAATTCAATTTTCAAAATTGTTCTTACAAATGCTTTTATTTTTCCTGGAATTAGTTTGTAAGGTCATTAATAATGCAAATTTGAATAACAATATAAAGTTAAAATTATTTGAATGTTTTAATGAGAATAATTATTTGATACTTTTGATGCTATAAACTGATTAATTGATTATAAGCTGATTAATTTTCTTCACAATATTGAATTACATAAATATTGAATTTTGATTAATTTTAATTAGATAACATAAATTGATTGTTCACTTTGCGATGATCTGAAATGTTTATCTGAATTCAATTTCCAAAATTATATGTACATATGTTTTGATTTTTTATGAAATTTGTATAAAATATTATTAGTAATTTAAATTTAAGTAATGCAATTAAACATTTTGAAAATGTTAATTGAAAATTGGTTGAATATTCAAATGAAAATAATTCTGTGATGCTTTTTGTGTTTTTAAATGAGTGATTAATTATTGATTCTACTAGAACTTGAATTTTCTGTAATTTTTTAAAAAGCTTATCAATTAATCAAAATATTCAGAAATGAAGTTCAAAATTGAAGAAAAAAATATGGAGTAGAAATAATTTGATTGTTTCGATGAAAATAATTGCTTGAGAGTTTTTATGTTGTGAACTGTTTAATTAATTATTAGCTGATAATTTTAACCACAAAATTGAATTACGTAAAGATATAATTTAAATTGTTTTAAATTCAGAATCATAAATTGATCATTTACTTCCAGGTTTAGTAATTGAATACTGGATATAATTTGTATAATAAAAGTTTATTTAAATTTGAAATATCACTAATTACATTATTTTTTAAATGATGCTGATGTTGTGAAACGAGTGTCTGCATTCAATTTTTAAAATTATATGTGAATATGATTCTATTTTCTCTGAAATTAGTATGGGAGGTTACTGATATATTAAATTTTCAGAAATGATATTGAATTTTTTTGTCAATGTAGTATACAAATTATTACAATGTATGAATGAAAATTATAGTTGAATGTTTGTCATGTTTATGAACAGATTAATTAATCATTAGCTGATTATTTTTTTCAACAAATTTTAAATTACATGATGATTGAATTTCAATTGCTTTTGATTATGTAACATGAACTGATTATTTACTTCAAGGTTATATAATTGACTATTGACTATACATTGTATAATAAGAGTTTGTTAATCTTTAAAATACCTCTATTCCAATTATATATTTTTTTAAATTTTTGGATTTTGCGAAATGAGTATCTGAATTTTCATTTCGAAATTATGTGCACATATATTTTAATTCTCTCTAGAATAGTTTGAAGGGCTATTAATAATTCAAATGTTCAGAAAAATATGACGTAAAAATTATTTCAATGATTCAATGAAAATAATTCTTCACAACTTTTTTTGTTATAAAATCAAGAATTTGATTGGTCAAGGAATTTGAAGGAATAAATAGTGATTCGAAAATTGAGTAAAGGAGAAACATGAACCCAAAAGTTGGCGCGCGCTTGCGCGCGCACATAATAGTCTAGTAAATATTAAAGAGAGTGGGCGCAAGAGAGGACCCCTGAGGAACACGACTCCTAACCTCCACGCAGTCAGACGGCTCGCCATTGCTAAGCTGTACTGTGCCATATTAGAGGGGTGTAGCGATTTAAGCCTGGCCAATAGTAGTTTATGATTAACTGTATCAAATGCCTTAGAAAAGTCGAAAACTTTTACGTCGCTAACTGTCCTCCTATATTAACAAAAATTTGTTTTTGAATTTTCACTCGTTTGCTTTCGTTTCTTACATTATTAACTTCCTTTCAAATTAAAAAGTGTTATTTTATTCAACGTGTCTGTGAATATTGTGTTTATGGGATTACAAAGTGATTCACTTTGCCACAGTTACCTCACATTCTGCAACGATAGGAAAGAATACACAAAGAGAGAGGATACTGCTAGAGAGAAAAAGAGAGAGGAGCTGTATGACACAGTAATACTAGTGGATGCGTGAATTCTTGTTTGCCAAAGTTTTAATTTTAATTTTTTTTTTTTTAATTTAATTTAATATCTGGCACTGAGTGGGTACCCTACCCTAATTCCAATACAAAAATACTTCTGAACTATTGAGATAAGTGTGTTTCCAAATATGGACATGAATAGCAAAAGCTATCATTTGAAATCGTGTGCTCTTATAGAATTCCAAATTAAAATATTTTAATTTTGAGTGGATCGATTTATAATTACTCGGTGTTTAATTTTGAGATTATTATTTAATCATTTTGAAATCACAAATCTTTAGGAGTATTTAATGAAATTTTGATAACAATAATGTAATCTCTTGAACGTTTTTCTTTTCACAGAAATAAATACTTCAGGAATTGACGGAGACGGTTCATCCCAGCCATATGGTGAACTATATCCTCAACTGCCTGGCTCATATACTTATCCAGCCGATTCAAATACTGGCGAACCAACTATAGTTATGACATATGAGGACAGTAGGATTGGGTTGTGGCTAGATGATACTAGAACACAATTACGCGGAGTTAGTCGTCTAACAGACCATCTACATAAAAACTACATTCCTACTGGCACATATCGGAAAATTCACAATTTCGTCACCCGAGCTGTAATTGAAGATCACGTAAGATTTGTGGTATACATAGAAGATGGCAAAGTGTTGGGAGCTAAGCTTCCACCCCAGCTTCTCCCCGGGTCACGACCGTCAGGTAAATGAATGTCGCATAACATTTCTAGTACACGTAGAACCTAACTTAATAGACCAAATTTGCTGGAAGCTGAGTTTGCACCTAGGATGGAATAATTAATTACGTCAAGATTAATTTATGCACAAGATAAACATAATATATGAAAAATGTGCATGCTATCTATCAGCGTTACTAAGTGGACCGTTTCGGAATGTTTGGTTGTATAGTAATAATATGCGTATACAAAATATGTTCTGAATTTCTCCTGTTGTTTGAGTGGCGCATAGATATAGTCAGTAGCAGTCGCGTGCGCTTGGCGGTGTTCAAGTAGAGTTGCTCATCATGAATCGAGTTTTTCCGGGATACCATAAATTTATCAAACTTTCAATATTGATTTGATATAGTTTTCATGCATAAACTGAACAACGTGCACGACGCACAGTGGTCAGCATCAGGAATTTGCTATTTCATAATTCTTTACAGGCTCTGTTTCTTGACGGATATTAATGTTTCTTTTCAAAATTCTCAGCATTGAATTCTTGAAAACTTGGCGAGCTTTCATTTTTAAATGTCTTTTTGTGTGCAATAATATTTAAAAAAATAAATAATGAATAATCATGATAAGTTTTAATAATAAATAATTGCACCTAAACTTATGAAACATACATAATTCTATAAATATGATACCTTACTATTATAAACAATCATAACAATCAAATATCAGAAACAAATACTTTACAGTGATGCTTAACTGTTGAAAACCTAATATTTCCAACTTAAATTTGTTATATATTGACTACTAGATCGATATATATATATATATATATATATATATATATATATATATATATATA
>CAKNXH010030587.1:0-19218 GCA_932178445.1 Andricus quercusramuli | reverse complement strand
TAACAACTTTCTGAATTTTATTTTCAAATTAAACATCACTTTCTGATGGGACGCGTTGCTTTTGTTTCATTCATGAAAAATGACATTGAAAATAGCAATAATTCGCGGTTATTACCTGATACGTATCTGCTATTTGCCATATTTACATCCTACTCATATCTACTTCCTCTCCTATCCACAATCTTTTCTCCTCCATTCCTCTCCCTCCTTCCTTCACTTTTTCTTCATCTTACCCAACGCCCCCTTCACCCCTGCTACTGCCTTTCTGTCCCCCCTTTCATGCATCAATACCACCATGCTTATCCCACTCCTTTCCACATCCTCGCACTCCCCCAACCAGTGCTCCACTCCTGCATCCCCCTTCCCGCACAATTCATACATCCTCTTCTCCATAGAAAGCCAGAACCTATTGAAACCCTCCATGCACCAACGTCTCATCCACGCTATAAGTTCCTGACTTCCTTTCTCTCCTTTCTCACAAAAATATTGCGCTCTTTCCTCTGGCATAATCCACCCATAGTTCCCATTAAATCTTAACTCTCTTATTCTCTTCTCCCCTGCTGCCTTATCTCTCTCCATGCCGTTGTTTAACCATCTCATAGACCTTTCTCCCTTTCTCGTGCATCCTTCTCACTTCACGCATCTGTAGTCCATTTATTCTAAAATACCTTTCCCTTTCAATCTTCATTTTTGCACCCCCTCTGCTGGCTCATTTTCCCATCAATGCTTCCTTCCCATCTTATTTCCCCCCTCATCCAAAAATTTCTCCTCATATTTACATGCCCGACTAACCGTCATAATCCCTGAAATCGCTCTCCTTGTCTCTCTCCTGATAATATGATTAGACGTGTTCCCTGCTAACTACAAAGACGACCACTTTACATACCTCTACTGTTTTCTATTCACCTCCTCACTTTCCTTACATCCACACACCTCCACTCAAAGAAATAAGACACTCATCACTGTCGACTCGAACAATTTCATTCTCCTTTCAAAATCATCTGCGGACAACTTCTTTCTGATCACCCACACTTGCATCATCACCACGGTTGCCCTTGTTGCTCTTTCTTTCATATGACGATCCACTACCTCACTCCTTTGAAAATAAGAAGCCCAGGTACATAAAGTCTTCCACCTCCTGCGCTGCCTGTCCCTTTCACTTCCACTCACCTCCCTTATTCCTTTCACTTCCTTTCCTGAACACCATAACCTTGGACTTTCTTGCATTCAGTTTTAACCTATTTCTGTCCAGGTATCTTTTCAGCCTCTCCATCATGTCCTTCAAGACCTCCTTGCTCTTTGCCAGCAGCACTATGTCATCTGCGTACGCGAGCGACTTTGTCCTTACCACTCCCACCCAAAGTCCTTCTACCACTCCGGCCGCTAGCTTAATTTCCATATTCACTATTAGTATCGCAAAGAACGTGGAACTACGCGGACATCCTTGCCTCAAACCCTTCCCATCCAGAAACCCTCAAAAATTCTCTCCCTCCTCTCACCCTATCTGTCGTCTCTGTATATACCTCCCATTCCCTCTCGATCAAACCCCTCTCCATTCCCCTATCGCCTTCCACAATCTCTCCCTAACCGCTTTCAAGATCCACAAAAAACTTAAACTTAAACTTTTGACCACTTTTCCGCTGATTCTCTATCCACCGTAAATATTGTCGATGGTGATCCCATCCTCCCTCAAGCCCGACTACGTCTCCGGCGATGTTCCTTTCCTCTCGACATCCTTCCGCACCCTATCTGCCAACACCATCGCGTATCCTCTATACGCTGTATTCATTGACGTAATCCATCTATAATTTTATACAGTGACCTAATCAAAAATTTTCAATTTCCAAGCGATTGAATTAACTTGAAGCGAGAGAGATTTTTTAAGGTTCCAGTACGAAAAAGTTTTAATATCACAGTACCCTGCGACTACATTTTTCATAGTTTCAATTGAAGTTCAGATCTGCTTAAGTTTCAAATTTGTGGAGTATACATTTTTCAAATATTTTTTAAATGTTCTCTAATATTTTCTAATAATTCAATTTTAAAGGTTTGTAATTTACAATTTTTCCACTTTGTAGGGTGAAAAAAGAGGTGAATTTATTTTCTCAATTCAGAAACATTTGTCCAATCAATTTTAATGTTAAACCAAAATTTTTCTCAATTAAATGAAAATTTAGATTTCTAGAATTTCTTAAGGTTTTACTTTGAAATAATAATAATATTTTCATTTCCCTAAATTTTAAATGATCTTTTTTTTTAATTTCAACAGGAAAATCTTTTTTACTTCCTGACATTTAAATCTGTGTTTATATATTTTCGTTCCTGAAAATTTATAACTAAAGAGTTGAATTTTTTCCCAGAACAAATCAATTTTCAACCAAGAATGGAGTCGGTAATTTAGCTGACGATTGTTGAATTTTCAAGGCTATTAGATGAATTTTCCTCTGCTCTTATTTGAAACAAATTAATTTGTTAAAAATGAATTCTAAACCAGTTGAATTGAAGAAAAAAAATAGTCGAGTCCTGCACCAAAAAGATAATTTACAAAAAAATGGTAACAAACTAGATTGATTTCCAACTAAATAACAAAAAACGTTCGAGAGACGAATTTTTCACACAATCTTCGAATCCTCAACTAAAACGGATTAACTATTAACCGAAAATCTTTGACCAAGAAATTGATTTTCAACCAAAAGATAAATTTCCAACAAAATACATAATTTTTTAACATAATACTTCAACGTTCAACCAAATAGTTCAAGAAAACCAATTTTTGTACAAGATTATTGCATTTTCAAGCCAACTCGATAAATAAATATATAAGCGAATACAATTTTTTTCTATGTTATAGATCAAATACAATTTTTTTCAAAGAAACATTGCATTTCAATTTTAAATCTTAAATAATGCTAGCTTTTTAAAATTACGTTGGTCATACGTTAGCCATACGTTGGATATTTTGTCATTCAGGGAAAAGATTGTGAAGCCTGCAATGAATAAATAGACATTTTTATAATTTTTATAGAATAAATCGAAAATTTCTGAATAAACATAGAATTCCATTGTTGAATATTCAAAAAATTTAGGTTCAGCTGACTGGAGTCATGAAGAATATTAGGGAAGTAATTCCACATAAAAATAAACAAGAAATTTTTGTTTCATATAGATCGATAAAATTCGTATGTGTTAATAAATGCAATTTTCAAAGAATAGAGTTGATCTGCCAATTTTTTGAAAATAATTATTATATTGTTAATGTTGGAACTCATATGGGTTAGGATCATGTAGCAAGCAGTAAGTAGCATTTTCGTACGTCACATTAGCGGGATGGCACTTACGTGGCAAGTCACATTTTTGTTTTTCAAAATGATGTTTATCAAAAAAAATTAAAATTTGATTTGCTTTTCTTCAAATTACAGCAGATTAATTCTCTTGAATTTCCAACAGTTGAAATTGAAGGGAATTGAATTTTCCAAAGTTGAATTTCTGATCTTCAATGTTCAGCAATTGAATTCTTGCGCTTCTACCATTTTTACCTGACAGAAATTCACCTGTGGAAAATTGAAGAAAATGAAATTTTCAACAGTTGTATTTTCTTCAATATTCAACAACTTTAATCTCGAAGGTTTATAATCAAGAAAAAAGAAAATTTTATGTTGAAAACATTTGCTAAAAATGTTGAATTTTGTCAAATAGTGTTTTGGATAATTAATAATCATATAATGACCTCATAGTGG
The DNA here is from genome assembly GCA_932178445.1 of Andricus quercusramuli. NCBI lineage: Eukaryota > Metazoa > Arthropoda > Insecta > Hymenoptera > Cynipidae > Andricus > Andricus quercusramuli. The sequence continues at coordinate 15,481 of CAKNXH010030587.1, read as the reverse complement.
GCAGCTTATAAGACTAAACATGAATTAATTCTAATAATATTAATAAATAAAAGATTGATCATCCTCAAGTTTTGTTCATGAAATGCAGAATTAAATAAAACGTTGTAAACAGTTGACAAATATACTGATAATTTCTCTGAAAATTACAACCACATTCACAGCTGATGATATACCAACACACGAGTGTTTACTTCAAGAAAAATGTCATCCTATGTTCCTTGTTTTTTAAGTTCACAATTCGATTGTTTGCCTAATGGTGAACCTATTCCTGGTATTCCTCATTGCACACCTCATGATTTACTTGATAGAAGTTCTCCAGAAAGAAGGCTTTTTCTGGACAGACCGCATTCTCCAGAAAGGACTCTTCCTCTTGCCAGACATCATTCTTCTGCTGGCGCCGAGCAACCTCTTCGTGCTAGGTCCAGGTCCCCACCTAACAATCCAACCTCTTCTCGCGCACTTGGATTTCATCTTCGAGACCTTAGCATTGTTCGACTTATTCCCGAAAGCAATCCATACCAAATGTTCGAACTTCGAAAATACACTTTTCCTCCAAATAATCCATCAATCCAATTGCGAACAATAAAGGGTGTCCATAAGCCTATGCCTACCGAAGAAAAAATTGTATTATTAACCTCCAATGGAGACGTCTATGCCATACTGGATAGAACAAATAATCAAATTTTTCTTCGTGGAATATATACGCAACTTATTCTTGTGGAAAGGCGCGCGAAAATGAACATATACACTGGCGAGGTTGATGAATTGACCCCACAAGAAATCGCGGAAACTCCACTAGGCACCCATAATCCAGTCTCAAAAAGGTTTAGAATATTACGTGTAAACCACCGTCCTTCACATAATTAATTTTATTTAAAAAATATGTCCGCGGTACGGACATATATATAACGCACTCGGCATGTGTTGCTCGGATCTGGCCCTTTGCGCTCGGTCTTCATGCTTCCCCTGCTTCTATGAATACACTCGAACTTGGATAAGAAGGAACTTGAGTTGAGCCTTCCGAGAACTGACGCTGCGTGGCGGCTTCGGATGGGAGGAGCTGCGGGGCCGGAAGGGGCGAGTGTGCCTTCAGTGGCGCAGCAATACAGCGCTCTAAGTGGGACGATGGTCGTGGGGGTTAAGGCATAGGCTTTGAACCCACTCCGTCGGCTTGCGGGTTCGATTCCCGCCTCGCACTCTGGAAGAGCCTCGGTGGCTCATGCGGTGAACATTTGCCCAGCAAGGGAGTTGTTCATCTCCGAAGAGTCGTGGGACCGGTACCTCTAGAGAAAAAGGTTCTCCAAGTACTTCAGGCTGTTGCTCTTCGTGGTTCGGAACCCACCTTAAACTGTAAGTCCGCCTCCCACCACCAAGTAAGTGTGTGGGAGTTGTGTAAAGGAATAGGGAAGAGATACAAGAAACATGTAAACCCCTAGGGGACACATTAGAAGCTTCAAAAAAAAAATAAAAATTACAGCGCTCTAGCTCAACGGCCTAACTGGATAGGTGTGTTACGTTGCGTTACATTGCGCAAGTTCACTGTCAGTTTTCACACGGCCCTGCCTGTTCACGTTCAGAGAGCCTGGATTCGAGCCAAATGTCAGAACCAAAATCGGGCTTAAATCCAAGTTCGAGTGTGGAACTCTTAAAGTGAGAGGTCAAAACATTGATATTCATAGTTTTGTAATTCTGAATTTCTCACCGTCGAAGCTCCTTCGGCTTTAGAAGATACATTCTCATCACTCGTCTCGCGCTCAATTAAACTGTACCCTAAATGCGAAATTTCTAAATTGAATAATGTGTTAATGATTTCTGTACCTCGGGCCATGGCTGCTTATTTTGGTATTGCAAAATAAACTACAAATTGTATTCCTCATCATTGTTTTATTTAAATAACCCCATTAATCGTACTCCAACAGTTGTTTTTATATGTATACCATTAATCCATTTCCCTTTCGGAGTAGGCGTGACACTACCCGATTCGGGTAGTTTTTCTTGGTGGATAGTTTCTTGTAGTAAAGATTACAAGTGTGGGCTCACCACACTCACGACTAGCCAACAGCACGCAGTATCCCGAACGGTCACTCATCCAAGTATTAACCGCGCCCAAAACTGCTTAACTTCAGTGATCTAACGAGAACTGGTTTTTTCAGCGTGGTCTAACCGTTGGCCATTAGAGAATTTTCATTTTTATTTATTTTACATATGCGTCATAACAAAAATAGTGTGAAGCAAATATTTAGTTCTTTTAGATGAATAGTTTTCCTTCGTAACATTTTTTCATATCTTGCATACTTTTTCTGTGATATCGATTTTTTTTTTATTTTCAGCATTTAACACGGTTACAGCAAAAACTATGTGCGTCTCATACAAAAATGGTTTTGTTCAAAATTTTACATCTTTCAGATGGATAATTTTGCTTCTTACCATTTTTTTCGTATCTCTTGTTGTTTGGCTTAAAATATGAATTTTCAAAAAAAAAGTAATTTTTTTAACCAAAACAAAAATGATTGATTTGAATGATGCCTTTTCAACCAAAAAAATTAATTTTTAATCAAATAATTGAACTTCCACTCAAAAGATAAATTTTCAAGCAAGAATATTGATTTTGTATGAAATAGACAAATGTTCAATACAATCAACTAATAAAGATCAGTTTTCAAACAAAAATGTAATATCTTTGAATTTTCATTTCAAGAAATGACTCTTTAAAGAAACGAACTTGCAACAAAATAGTTGAATTCTCAATCAAAAAGAGGAATGTTCAACCATGAATATTAAGTTTCTACCAAAAAGACAATTTTCAAACCAAAACACTTGAATTTTTAAACAAGTGGTTGAATTTTCAAATACATAAGAATAATTATCAACAAAAAATGGAATAGTTGAATTTGGAGTTCATGGAATTAAGTTTCAACGAAAAAAACAACAATTTTTAGCCTAGAAAGACACTTTTTCAACGAGAAAAAAAGTTGTTAATTTTTCATTCGAGGAAATTAGTTCTCAACCCGAGAAAATTCTTTTCAATCAAAAAGATATATTTGAAACCAAGAAAATTATTTTTTTACCCACTGAAAAAGATAACATTTCAACTAAAAATAAAATATTTAAATTTTCAGTTGAAAAATTAATTTTTTCACAGGAAATAAAGTGAATTGTCAGTCAAATAGTGCAAAAAATTGACCAAAAATGATGACTTTTTCAGAACCAAAAGGAATTAAGTTTCAACTAAAAGTAATTCAGAATTTTTTTTGGGTTGTTCTTATACAGGTCACATTTTGGTATGAAAGTGTTTAATAGTGTGTATAAAAGTGTTTGAATAATTGACAGTTTGTTTAGATTTCCAAAGTATCATTGCGAAAAGTCATTAGCAAAACATTTTTTGTTGATTCAGTAAAAAAGTTATGCCTATTTATTGAAAAATGGTCAAATTGTGCATTCGTTTACAAAAATTGTTCAAAAACGGCCAAATCGTACTTACTTTCAGCACACAAAAAAAAACAAAATGTTATTTTTACAGCAATTTGAAAATAATCTTCACCTGAAACAAAAATGTTTATTTATTAAATTCTCATGTAAAGTTATTGACGATATGTTCACAAAAATTAAAAATTCAATTTTGCAATTTTCTTCCATTTGCAAGTTGCTTTCATGAAATGATAATTGAATTTTCGAATTTTATCAATTCTTATCATTGTCCAATGTTCAATAGGTAAGTAAGTATCTCAGAAGAACAACCTTGACACCTATAATTATCCGGGAGATAACGGTTATCTGATATGTGTATTATGCGATCCAATAAAGTACCAGAATGTTATTAAGTCAAATTCTTTATCAAATTCTTCAATATTACAATATTCAGTTTTTCCTCTAATCCGCAAAGATGATGATTGTGCATACTCTTGTCTTATCCTTGGTGGTTATCTTCAATTCTATAGGTGAATATAATGATACAATATATCTATAATTTCAACTATATTTTGTAACCTATTTGCAAGTAACTTTTTTTACAATATGCATTCCATTCCAGTTGCTATTTTCTTCCAAACATTGTTTAAGTTCATCCGAAATAAGTATGAATTTGAGTTGAATTCCCATTTCGAAATTCCCGAGCATTTTCAGCAAAGGCTTCGTCTACTTGAAAAGGGGTAAGGGTGTGATTTCACTCAACCTCATATTTTTCCAGAGTATATCCTCTTTAATTTCTGTAACACTCGCATAAAAGTTTACATAACTTCAGGTTTGATTATGACCTGCAAAATTACATAAAAACGCTGCACACATTTGACAAATATGGTAAAAACGATATTCACGATTACAACTACATTCAAAACTGATGATATACCAAAATAGGATTTTGTGATTCAAGAAAAATATTAACCTCCATTTCTTATTGCAGAGTTGAGTTTGCTGTTTGAGTGCTTGCCTAATGGCGACCCTATTCGTGGCGTTCCTCGTGGTGGACCTTCTTCCTCTTCTTCTGACAGACAATCTCCTGAAACGTCTCTTCGTCTTCCCAGAACACATGCGGAGTCACCTCTTCGTAGCAGGTCCAGATCTCCTTCCGCCAGGCAACCTTTTTCTCAAGTATTGGGATTCAATCTTGAAGAACTTAGACTTGTTCGACTTATTTCCCACAAGAATCCGAATCGGATATTCGAACTTCGAAGATACACTTTTCCTCCTGATAATCCAGCAATTCATTTCCGGAGAATACACAATGTCCCTAATCCTCTGCCGACCGAGGAACAAATTGTATTATCAACGTCCAATGGTGAAGTACTTGCAATATTGGATAGAATCAAACATCAATGGAATCTTCGTGGAATGTAGACATCTGTTATGTATACGCAAAAACGTGCGAAAATAAATATGTACACAGGCGCGGTTGATGCATTGACTCCAGAAGAAATCGCGGACACTCCATTAGGCTGCCGTAATGCAGTCACAAAGAGTTTCAGAGTTACACGTGTGTAAATCGCAATTCTTCACACCAATGATTCAATTAAAACAATATGCGTTTCTTCTACATTTATGCACATCAATTTTAAACGTAAAGGTCAAAATATCACCAACCGGAATTTCTTAATTTGGAATTGCTTTTTGTTAAGGCTCCTTCGACTTCTGTTATTAACTTTTTGTACCTCGGACTGGGCCTGCTTGTTCATATATTGCAAAATAAAGTATAAAGTTCATTCCTTGTCTTTATTTTGTTTGGATAACCCTGAGAAATGTTCGCCAACATTTTTCTAGATTATTATTGAAGAATTTTCCTTTTCATATTTTTTTATACATATGCCTGTTAGAAAGTATAAACCAAAACTTTGGAGGTTTTGAGATACTGAATTTACTGATCAAAGATGTTTCGAATCATGTTAATTTTTTTCAAATAAAAGCCTCCAGAATTAGAAGCAAATTAGAAGTATGTTTACACCGAGATAAAATCATTGATCTTTTAAAACATCAGATTTTCCTCAATCGAAGATTTTTAAAAAATGATAAAAAACATGGAAACAAACTTTCCATTTTGCTTGATAAGCAAACTAATGTTCAAGAGCAAAATTTAAATTTGCACAAGATTTTTGGAAAAAAAAGATAGGGATCCTTGGTTTGTAAATTTGGCAGATATTTAAACTCTTGATTCAGTTACAGATATTCTCAGATTAGGTCAAGGTTCCAGTAATCGTGGAAATAATAAAAGATGTTGAATCAAGTATACACAAAATTAAAATATTAGATCAGCAGGATTTCCGAAACAAGGTTTTACACTTGTCAAAGAGATGTGTTGATAAGAACTGTTTGTACATTAGTAGTACTGATCGTGAAGTTTCTGAGAGTTTTATATTAACGAAAGGTTTTCTTCAGAACAATCCTGATATAATTTGCATGAATGCTGATAAAGGCAATATTACAGTTTGTATGAAGCAATCAGATTACATTAGGGGTATGGAGGATTTACATTCCAATCGTGATAATTTCGATTTATAGAATGAAATTCTGATGAAACAATCAATAAGAGACGCTTTCAAGATTCTGGACCGTTGGAGAAAGAATGGACTTTTAGGAAAAGATATAAGAAGGACTGATATGAATACCGAAGACACAGTTCTTGCTAGATGTTGTGGTTTGAGAAAGATCCATAAAGATGGCTATCCTTTGATAATAGTCATTTCAACCACTAACACCCCCACAAAATTTTAAGAACAAAACTCCAAAAATTATTATTCTAAAAACTTTTCCTGATGACCATGTGATGTTTTCTTTGGATGTTGTTGTATGTAATGGATTTTCCTTTTGACCCACATTTAGATCTCAGGTATCGAGGAGATAGCTTCGTTGTTTCGTCGCTGTTCCCACCTGCTCTAATTTTTCTTACTTTGATAAAGGTGCTGTATGAGCACCGAAACGTTGATAAATATTATAAATGATTCCATATTTTGATTTGATAATGATAAAAATAAAAAAGACGAAAGAAATAAAAAAGAGAAGGAAGGGGACTTGGTTGGCTGCCTTCTCATTTTTCTTTCGTCTTTTTTATTTTTGTCCAAAGAAACAAATTTGTTCTGTTCTCAGGAATTGCAATAGGAGCATTTTGCGGTGGTTGTTCAAATTTGATCGTTGAATTCTTGTTTTATTCCTAGGAATTCTATACATTAACTTGAGTATTGGACATTGAATAGGATTTTGAATTTGATTTTAATCTAATTTGGAATTCATAAATTTGATGATTACTAGCCTCTTAAGGATAAGCTCTTCATTTGTTTTATTTTTGCAACGAAGAACTTTTTGAGAGATCTAATCTCGCATTGGATAACAGTCAACTTTTCCTCTTTTTGTTGGAAGTTAAACTGCTTTGTTAAAAATTTATTGATATTTCTGTATCTTGTTGGAGATTTATTTGTCTCTTGTTTGAATTAAATTTTTTTAATTTCTTTTCCTCTTTTTTTTTGTTTGTTGAAAATTCAACTGTTAGGTTAAAATTTGAACTCATTTGATAAAGATTTATTTTTTGGCTTTGAAATTTCACAATTTTTCTGAACGTTACTTTTTTGAATTGAATGAATTTGTATGACTACAAATGTCTTTTTCACTTAAAGATTCAAACACTTGGCTAAAAATTCATTGATTATGTTGGAAATTAATGCTTTTTTGTAGAAAATTAATATTCTCTGTTTCATTGCAGATAAGTCTTTTTTGGTTGAATCAAACTATTTTTCATTTGGAATAAACCTCTTTTCAACTTTTCAAAAAGTGTCCTGATAATTTTTACAAAAAAAAAAACTGCGACAAACTTCGACAAGATAAAATGCAAATCAAGAAATAATTACGGTAATTTGAGAATTTTCAATTGTCAAACTGGAAAGTGGCGTATTTTGATAATGTGTAAATAAAATTATTTGAATTGTGATGCTTTTAAAGATGAAATGTTAAGTTTTAAATTCAAAATCTTCTAAATTGGATCACCGAATGAAAACAGACACAGAATTTTTAATGGCAAACTTAAAATTTCCATAATTTATCATTAAAAATTGTCATTAAAAAATTTCGCAATACGAAGCATTTAAAATTTTGCATTTCCAAAAAGCTAAGATCGAATCTTCAATTTCAAAGATTTGACATTTTTGCCAGTGGCGTTCAGTTCTCTGAAAATCTACTTGTTTTAACATTTTATTTAGGCATTGAAACGTTTATTCATTGAATTTTCATGTAAAATTATGTAATTATAACAGTTTAAGCAAGTGTGTTTCATACAAAGTTTGATTTTGTCTTTAATTTTCAACAATCCAAAATCTGACTGATGCCAATTGAAGAAAATTGAGAATCGAGTTTTGAACAGTTGAGTTTTCAATATTCTTCAATTTTCAATAATTTAATGTTTTCAATTTTCTCTGATTTTTAACAGTTGAAGGTAGGAAATTGAAGAAAAAAGCAAATTTGGTATTCATGAACAAATTAGTAAAAAAGGTCGAATACGCCAGGCACTTCAATGTAGGTAAAAAGATTTTTAAAATTATTAGTATGGCAATGAAATTTAATAATGAAATTGATGATTTTTCACATTCCAGAGTAAAATTTTGTAATTGAAAATATTTAATAAAAATTTAAAAAAAAACTCATGGCAATCCAGTGTTATGTTCATATTATGTTGAAATAAGAAATTGAAGTGGGGCGATGGTCGTGGTGGTTAAGACCTAGGCTTTGGACCCACTCCGTTGGCTTTCGGGTTCGATTCCCGCCTCGCACTCTGGAAGAGCCTCGGTGGCCCATGCGGTGAACACTTGCCTAGCAAGGGAGTTGTTCATCTCCGGAGAGTCGTGGAACCGGTACCTTTAGAGAAAAAGGTTCTCTAAGTACTTAAGGCTGTTGCTTTTGGTGGTTCGGAACCCACCTTAAACTGTAGGCCCCCCTCCCTCCACCAAGTAAGTGTATGGGGGTGTGTAAAGGAATAGGAAGAGATACAAGAAAAATGTTAACCCTTAGGGGACACATAAGAAGCTTCCATTCCAAATAAGAAATTATTTTTTCTTATGTATGTCATTATAAATGTCCTTCCCAGGCTTTCTTATTTTCAAGCTACTCAAACAAAAATGCTGTCACCTAGAATTTCATTTTTGTATACACTGCGCGATCAAAGAGGACCATTGAAAATGAGATATGGTTGTATTTTCTTTTTCCATTAAATGAAAAAAAAAATTACTTTTTCAATTGGGTTTTCTAATGCATTATGTTCTATGTCGCAGTTATGTGGTCCCATCTCTTCACCTTCTTGTAATTCTTTAAAAGAGTCTTTCAAAGCGTCAACTTTCCCGTCTATATCATATTGCATTTCACCTTTGCTATTTCTCATGCTGACAAACTCTGTACTTTTACTTCTTCAGCTTGAAGAATAGTTTCATAATTCCTGCAAAGCCGATTTGTATTTTCTTCCCTTCTTCTGTTCTGGTTTTATCTTTACTTTCCTTGACTAGTCGTTCAACTTTCCTTTTGTTGTGTCTGCAATCATTTTTGTGTCTATTTCTCTCCTCATCGCTAAGAACACTGATTCTCAGCGTTTTTTGTGCGCTTCTTCCTTTTCTTTTTTGGCTGCCTCAATTTAGTCATTCCACCCCATGACATACCGAAATACGATATTGTACTTTGAGAAGAATGTTACTCTCTATTTCTTTTTGCAGCCTTAAGTTCACAGTTTGAGTGCTTGCCTAATGACGACACTATTCCTGGTGTTCCTCGTGGTGGACCTTCTTCTTCTTCTCCTGGCAGACAATTTCCCGGAACGACTCTTATTCCTACTATACCACATTCTTCAGAAAGGACGCTTCCCGTTGAAAGAGCTCATGCTTCTGCCGGTTCAACTTTAACTGTGGAGCCACCTCTTCGTAGCAGGTCCAGGTCTCCTCCTGCCACGCAACCTTTTTCTAAAGTATTGGGATTGAATCTTGAAGAACTTACGCTCCTTCGACCTAATTTCCACAAAAAGTCAAATCGGATATACGAACTTCGAAGATACGTGTTTCCTCCCGATAAAACAGCAATCCATTTCTGAACAATACACGATGTCCGTAATCTCACGCAAACTGAAGGAAAAATGGTATTATCAACGTTTAATGGTGACGTAATTTCAATATTGGATAGAAACAAAAAGAATTGGTTTCTTCGTGGAATAATTTTCCTCCATAACATTTTTAAGTATCTGGTGTCATTTGGCTCGAGCTGTGAATTTTCAACAAAATGTTTTATTTTCCCCCAAAGAAAAGAATTATTAATTAAAATGATGATCCTTCAACCAAACTTGATTGTAATGAATTTGAAAATATCATCGACGTGGTTCATAGGTCTTGTTGAACTTTATTAAATTCACAATTAAAACTTATGTATCTCTTGGAAACAAAAATTGCATAATTTTAAAAATGCTCTTACCTTTCGAATTTTGGTCTGATCGGAAAATTGCATTGGAATTGTTTTGGAATATATTCGATATCGAGCGAAAATTTTGATTGAAATCTTTCAATCTATCAGAAAATATATTTTTGGACTCTGTACGTGCTGAACTATAGAGATACGTTGGAAAGTTTAGATCGAAACTTTGGATCGCATGAATGGGAGTGCAAAAAATTAAATTTCAATCAAATAATTCGATTTTAAAGTGAAAGGTTAATTTCAACCAAGAATATTTTTTGTGTTTTAAAATGTTTATTCATTAACTTCTCATGTAAAATTAAGTAGGTATTAAAATTTGAACACTTGCGCGCCTCAAAAAATGCTGGAACTCACACAGAAAAAGATGCATACAAATTTATTTTTCAATGAAAAAAAGAAAGTACTTCTTAGCCCTATCAAGCCGTAACAGGATCGTTTTAAAAGAAGCAACAAACTCCGAGAAAAACCCTTGCGAATGTTACAGCGCATCCCCAAGAACAGAAATATGTCCACAAGAGAAGTTGCATATTTTTTAATCTTTTAATAAAATAAACAAGAAGGTGGTGTCGATCTTTGTCACTAGTTCGATATTGTGCACGGTGTTAGGCAAGCAAGCGTGTCAAGACCTTAAAGGTAAACCCTCGCTCAGAGAGAGAGTGAGAGAGAGAGATTGCGAGACCTCAGGAATAAACCCACAATCGCCGAAAGAGGAGGAGAGAAAAAAAGCTGAGATTCCGAGACCACGGAGGGTAAACCCAGAATCAAAGGAAATAGAGGAGATAGAGAAAGAGAGTGTGCCTTCGAGACAATGGAGGGTGAACCCAGAGTCACAGAAAATAAAGAAAGCGAGAGAGAGAGAGAAAGAGAGTGTGATTTCGAGACCACGAAGGGTAAACCCAGAGTGATAGGAAAGAAAGAGAGAGAGAGAGAGAGTGACCTCGAGACCTCGGGGGTGAACCCAAAGGCACAGAAAAGAAAGAGAGAGAGATTCTGATTTATTGGCTTAAAGGTCAACAACAAGTGCTAACAAGTGCTAACAAGCAACTAACAAGAGAGAAGACTGTAGGCAGCGATCGTCAACTCGCAAGGGAGTCACTAGTCACGAGCGAGTGACCAGTCCCAAGTGATGATCCTACACAGAGCGTGGGTATTTATCTGCTAGAGGCGGGAGAGCTCGAGCGAAGAAGGGAGCGACTGCTGAACCTCTGATTGGTCCTGACTCTTGCAACGGAGTCGCAATGGAGAGGTGGGGACACCGTACTCCGTGCTGCCTTCATCCAACCTCGAGCGTCTCGCGCCATTTTTATTACATTTACGAAACTTCAATAGAAAAAAAATAGTAAAACTAAAATTAACGATTGTTTGCTAACACGGAAAAATGGTAGATCGCTAAAATTAGTACATCAAATGAAATATGATTTTGCTAACACAGAAAAATCTTAAATCGGTAAAATTATTACAAAAATAGAATAAAAAAATCGCGTGCGTCCTAAACTATGACCCAAGACAGATTTATGTGTAAACATCGTCGGTAAACGTTGACTGAAATTGAAATCGTACATAAAGCAAATAATAACGCACGCAGATGTGGGAGTATACAAATTTATTTTCTCTTATATATAATGTCGTGCAAAAGGTTCTGGACAGTTATTTTCCAATAGGATAATAATCCTAATCTAACAATGTAACAATAACCCTACTTTAATAATAATAAACTGTAGATTTTCTCTCTATTGACATATCCGGCATATTTTTCCGGATTTGAATGAACAAATAATTATTGTTTGAATAATAAAAACTTATTTACAAAATACTTGGAAACTCGTCCCTTATTAATTAAAAATAATTCTTGTAAAGAAAATCCGAAGGACACCGGTTTTAGTATGAATTTAATAGAGAACTGCTATTTTGCATTTTTTGGGGTCACTTTCTAAGCATAATAACAATTCACAAAAATTTTATAACAAGTAGCTCTTTTCCCTATTTTTTTCTAAATCAAGCTTTTCCCTTTTAAAACCCCATGTTAATTTCAGAGGCTCGGTGGTACGGGTTAACTTCGACAAAAAAAAAAGAAAACAAGAAAAATGTTAAGTTGATAAACTGTAAATATAAATTAAGTATTTATTACATTCTCATTCTAATGAGAAGGTATTGGTTTTATGTAAAATTTGACTTGGTCGGTTTTCATCAAATCTCCACGTTTTGAGACCCCCTGAGCCAGAAAAAAAGGTTTTTACCAAGGTGTCTGTCGGTCTGTCTGTCTGTCTGTCTGTAGGCACGATAACTTTCGAAAAAATAATCAGATTGGGTTGTGCTTTGGCACACTTTTTTAGGGCCTAAAAAGAAAGAACAAGTTCGTTAACCAGCTATTTCGGATGAAATTTCAAAAAGTGAGCACATTTTGAAAATTTTTGAGAACACTTTTTTTGAAGATTTGGAAATTCTATGGACGGTTGTTAGTAGTAAGCAAAAAGAGGAAAAAAATATCCTAATGACTTTTTCAGATAAAAAAAAATTACCAGAGTTATAGCATTTTCAAAATTCCAAAAAACAAACGAAAATGAACATTTTAAGCCGAAAAACGCACGTTATGAAAAAAAGTCAAGAGAAGAAAAACGTTGATTTTTGAACACCTTACAATATTTTCATAATAACTTTTTGAATTTTTCAAAAAATAAAAAATTTAAATTCTGATCGCACAACAAAATAATGAGAAATCAAAAATTCCATTTTGCTGTGAAACTATGCAAGATACGACAAAAGATGACTGGACCAAAATTATGCACCTAAAAAAGATCTACAAATTTGTTATTATTCACTTTTTGATATGATGCATAGTTTTTGTTTTATTCATAAAAAACAGCATTGAAAATAGAAAAAATAAATTTTTAGACGAATAACACAAGCTACGAAAAACATGACGGAGACAACATTTGTTCATTCAAAGAAGAGGTACAAATTTGTTATCCATCATGTTTCGATAGGACGCGTAGTTTTTATTTTATTCGTGAAAATAACATTGACAGTAAAAGAAATCAAATTTTTGGAAAACTTTGGAAAAATCCATTTTCGTTGTAAGAATATATTCAAAATGAAAAAAATAACTTTTTTGAAAAACGGAAAATCTAAAATAACATTTTAACTAATAAAATTTGTCGCTTAATTTATATAATTATTGTTCATTTGAAATCAAATACAAATCGCGAAGCGCGACGCCCAAATCACGCGCCGTAAGTGCGCTCAAACTTTTTTGTTTCTATTAGACGGTGCACAGAACCGAGCGTGGAACGCAGGGTTCAAATGAATTTGAAATCAAATATCGAGCGCGAAGCGCGGGTATCTGGATGAGAATGTGTTCCTTAAGGTCGATAGAACCTTGAGTAAATAAATTTCCTTTTCAGTCTAAAATAAAAACAAATTTAACAATCACTTCATATGTAGAGGTTTTGATAATTTTCTAATATTTAGAAATAAACTTTTTCTTTTCATCGAAGTCGAACACGAAGTTCAAAGATCTAGAGGAATCGAGCGTAAAGCGCGATGTGAATACGCCCGAGCGCGTAGCGCGAGGTGAATACATAATCGAGCGCGAAGCGCGAGATGAATATATGATCGAGCGCGAAGCGCGAGATCCAACAGTCGCGCGCCCTAGGCGCGCTCAAACTTGCGAGCGAAGCGAGCCGCGCGCAAAGCGCGCGATGAGAATGTGACCGCGAAGCGGGCAGATTTTTTTTAAAATTGAACTGTAGTACGACTCTTAACAATAGAATTATAATAAAATTGATTTCATAAGACGATTCTGAATCTGTTTATAATTGAATAATTTATAGATTTTTACGTTAAAAATTGAACTATTTCAATTTGAATGCCTTACGTAATTAATTAAATGTATGCATCAGATTGAAACTTCAAAATATTTTTTTAATTTTCAAAAACATTTCAATTAATATATTCATTATTTTAAAGTTTTCATTGTTTCATTTTTTTAAGTTTTCATTTGTAAATTACATTTTTCATTTAAGATTTTCAAGAAACAACTTATAATCACTAAATTGTACTGTTTTTAAGTTAAAATTGTTCAAAAATGATATAATTTTCAACACTTAAAAAATTCATTGATTCATTCTTCAAACTATTTTATTTGGGACCGTACTTAAATTACGTAACAGCTTAAGGGGGAGGGAGGGGTCAAAAGATTTTGTTACGATTTGTTACTGAAGGGGGGGGGGGGGGGGTCTTCATTCATGTATGTAACTTTCGGAAATTCACTAATTAAATAAGTATCTCGCAGAAATTGTGCAGAAATTTAATATGAATTCAACTTTACGCACCAAAGAAAACTGGTGAGTGAAAAAAGGAACCTAGCCAACAACAATTTTTTTTAATTCAGGAAAAAGTCAGGGATTTGGAAAAAAATCTTACAAAAGTCCGAGATTTAAATAACTTTAAATAACTGTCAAACCGAATAGATTTGAAAATTTTCAACTTTTATTTAAAATTATTTTATTCCGCGTATAAAAGATTCTAGGTTCAAAATGTTACAAATGTAATATTCTGGTTTTTGAATATTAATGGTCAGGGAAAATGAAAAAGTGGTTAGGGAAAAATTAGAGAATTTTTAAAATTAAGTTTTGCGGTAATCCTGATATAACATTCTTCTTAGTAATTTATTTGCTTTGTATTTATATTTCTTTTTTTGCCGTTGCTTCTTCCGGAAAATAGTCTTTTTGTTGTAAATTTTATTATTTGTTTGAAAATGCAACAGTTTTGTTCATCAATTAATCTTTTTGCTTGAAAATTCCACTATTTCGTAGAAAATTTACTTTTTGACAGAAATTCATATTTTGGTGTTGAAAAATAAATTTAAATGTTTTTTGGATAAAAATCCAACTATTTTTTGGAAAATGTATATTTTTTATTAAAAAATCCATCTATCTGAGCAGAAAATTAATCTTTTTTTGATAAGAATGCAACTGTTTGGTTGAAAATTCAACTATTTCGTAGAAAATTTATCTTTTGAGAAAAATTCACATTTTGTGTAGAAAAATTAATTTAAATATTTTTTCGATGAAAATTCAACTATATTTTTGAATATTTGTCTTTCTGATTTAAAAATTCATCTGCTTTAGTAGAAAATTGATCTTTCTTCGATGAAAATGCAACTGTTTGATTAAAAATTAAATAATTGTTTTAAAAAGGCATCCTTTTTGCATGAAAATTTAACTGCTATTATCGAAAAATCGTCTTTTTGGGTTGAAAATTCAAATACCTTCGTAGAAAATTCACTTCTTATTTAAACAGTTTTTTGTTTGAAAATTTTTTTTGAACCACTTTGTTAAAAAATAATTATTTCGTTGAAGATTCATATTTTTATTTGAAAATTCGTCTCTTTTTTGTTAAAGTTTGACTATTTAGTTGAGAACTGATTTATTATAATTGAAAATTTAACTGCGTGGGTAAAAGTTGAACTATTCTTTTGAATTTGTTTTTAATGAAGCTTTACCTCTTTGGTTAAAAATTTAACTATTTTGTTGAAAATTAATTTTTTTTCTGAAAATTCCTA
>CAKNXH010030583.1:0-10742 GCA_932178445.1 Andricus quercusramuli | reverse complement strand
CTTATGACTTGCCACAGAAATAATTTAGGTCACACACGACCCCCTTTCTAACGTGTCATGGGGGGCGGGAAGGCACCCCTATGACTGGCCACAGAAATAACTTAGGTTATACACGACCCCCTTTCCAAAGTCTCATGAGGGCGGGGAAACACCCCTGTGACTGGTCACAGGAATAATTTAGGTCACACAAGACCCCCTTTCCAACGTGTCATGGGGGGCGGAAAGGCACCCCTATGCCTGGCCACAGAAATAACTTAGGTCACACACGACCACCTTTCCACGTGTCATGGGGGGCGGGAAGGCACCCCTATGCCTGGCCACAGAAATAAATTAGGTCACACACGACCCCCTTTCCAACGTGTCATGGGGGGCGGGAAGTCACCCTTATGACTTGCCACAGAAATAATTTAGATCACACATGACCCCCTTTCCAACGTGTCGTGGTAGGGGCGGGAAGGTACCTCTGTGACTGGTCACAGAAATAACGTAGGACGCATACCATCCCCATTTGTTCCCTAATGTTTCGTGGAAACATATCTTTTGACATTAACCCATTTGTTTTAGCATTAATGCCTACTTACGGTTAGTACTTGGATGGGTGACCGTTCGGGAATACTGCGTGCTGTTGGCCCGTCGTGGGTGTGGTGAGCCCACACTTGAAGTTATTTACTACAAGAAACTGTCCACCTAGAAACACTACCCGAATCGGGTAGTGTCACGCCTACCCCGAAAGGGAAATGGCTTAATGGTATACATACGCACTTCGCCGCAGGAATATTTATCGTCTATTTCCTCGAAAACTATCAGTCGTAGGGTAAAAATATATTCGACATAAAATATGTATTTTTAAAAGATCTACAACTTTTGTCTGAAACATTTTTGTAAATTTTTTGTATTCACTGAAATAAACGGAAAAACATGAAATTTTTATAGTTTTTTGGGGGTTTGACCTTAAAATTAAATTTGCGGGTATTTTCACTATCATATTCGTGATCAGCACGTTAAAATACATAGGTATACGGAGTTTCAAATTATTCGGAGGTAAGCGCTTTTCGGAACTTTATTCAAACTTGGATCCAGCACAATACAATTAAATATACCATAAAATTTAATAATACCATAAAAGACTTACCTTCGTTGCTTTCGTTTTCATCGCGTAAATACAGAATTTTGCTGATGGCACGATGTTTGCGAACTCGCGGTGTGCTCCTTAATTTTGGCATTTATTATTAATGTGTTAGGAATATATTATACGGGACGAACACTCCCAGCACACTTGCAACACAACACCACGAAGGAAAACAAAAATTAAGGTTATGATCGTGGTTACATTACATCTAGCGCATATGGGTTAAAATGGCGCTGCGAAGAGGCTATATGACGTCACAGTACATAGCCCGGTCTGGTACGAGTCAAGGCCACAGAATTCTTCCTATCGGGACCAGATAGTACACATCGGATCAGGCCCTAGTCGGTAATCGGTAATATATATGGCGATTTCTGCACGGGTTGTATTCGCGCTGGCGAATTCTGGCCAATTGGAGCTTGAATTAAAGTCTAGCGGATTAAAATGAGTTGGCAGACACTGGAATTAATTCGTTTTGACACTTTCAAATGAATAAGATCCCCTAAAATATTTTCGCTGAATTCAGACGAATAGGATATTTGAAGACTATATTACTGTTCACGAATTTACACACATAAATAGCAAGAAAATTGCCATCACTATTAGTCGGACTAAGGTCACGATTACTTGTATGTTTACCTTAACTGCATAAATTAAGAAATGGAAAATTTAGTTTAATTTTTAAAAAAACTAAAACGTAAAGTCTAAAAATAACTTTAGAAAGAAGTCAAAAACTTCGGAGAAAGCTTACTATTTTGAAATGTATCAATATTTAAAAAAAAAACATTAAAATGTATGGTTTCCCTTGGACTTGGGTACGAAACGTACTCTGTGTTAATTAAAAACTTCAATGTCGGAATTATTGAACTATATATTATTTTAATTGTTTCTTTGGAGAAAAATTGTTAAGCTACCAAGCACGAAGTACGTATTATCATTCGAGAAGCATAATTATATTCCGAAATATCATAACTCAGGGTGGCCGCTGGTCCGGGAAACCAGGAGATGATCGGAATTTTTTGAGAGCGGGAAATCACAGTGAACTTATTTTTTGACCGGTATTTTTACAAGTTTTTCAAAGAAAAATCTATCCAATCACTTGAAATATCACAAATTTCATGTAACAAGATATATAATGCAATTCAAAATAATTTTATTTCAACTTTTTTTTTAAATGCTAAGTTGAGTTGTTAACTTGTTCAATTATGAAAGAATTCAGTTTACAATGTGGAATTCTAAAATCTTTTACGATCAAAATTTTCCATTTTAAATCTTTATTTTTAAGGATACATTTTCAATTCAAAGAGTGTTAAAATGCTGTTTTGAAGACTTACACAATACAAGATTAATATCTTTGAAACTAAAATTTGTTGACAAAAAATGTTTTAAGTTGATCAACTGTAAAAAATCCTTACAAAATTGAATCCAATCTGATGAAATCTTGCACTCCCTCGTCAGGTCAAACACTATAAACTATAAATATCTTCATTGCGTTCGTGCTCACAAAAATGTTGTTCAGCAATATTATTCTAATTTTTTATAACAAACTTAACAGTTAAGCGTAATTTTATTGAAAAGAATTTTTAGGAACATGTTTTTAACTAATTTACTTTTCTTCTAATACTTTAATTAAGACTTTTATAGTGTACCCAGCACAATGAACTCGTATCAAAAATATCTACAAGTTTATAGTTACACTAAAAGTCATAATTATTAGAAGAAAAAGTAAATTATGTACAAAAATGTACAGACTTCGCAGTCCAAAATAATCTCAAAAGAGGGACAATTGGGTGATTTTTCACGAAAATAGAGGAATAAAAGGAAATGAATTCTTCCGATTAAAATTAATGTAGATACCATACTGAACTCCATATAAAACACTTTAAATTCCTAATCGAAATATACTGTACGTATTTTCAACAAAATGATTGAATTTACAACCGAGAGAGATGAATTTTCAAACCCAAAGACGATTTTTCAACAAAAGAGTTGTGTTACAACCAAATAGTTGACCTTTCAAGAAAAAAGGCGAATTTTCCACCAAACAGTTGAATTTTCGAACCTTCGACCATGACCTTTATTCAAATGTTCACATTTTGAATCAAATAGTTCAGTTTTCCACGCATAAAAGTTATATTTCAACCTAGAACCCTGGCGGACAAAATTTTTACAAGAAAGTACAACAATTCTACAACTGTAAATTTTTGTTAAAACCTGTACTTTTTTGTAGAAAAATGTTTTAGGTACGCAACTAAGATCTTGCCGTTTTTTTTATGAAAATGCAACTTTAGTGTGAAAAAATGGTTACAAATGAATTATTCAAAGTATTGCCCATCGTTAGCTACAACTTTTTCCTATCTTTCTAGTAAAGCTCGAGTTCATCTTTTGAGGCTCTCCACGAATCAAGCCATTTTTGGATGTTTTCATATGAGCGGAACTGCTGATCAACCAGACCATGTGCCATCGACTGGAACAAGTAATAATCGGACGGCGCAATATCTGGGGAATACGGCGGTTAGGGAAGAACTTCCCATTTGAGCATTTCCAGGTAGGTTTTAACGGGTTTGGCAACGTGAGGCCGAGCGTTTTCACGCTGTAGCATTACTTTTTCGTGCCTCTGCTCGTATTGTGGCCTTTTTTCGCACAGTGCTCGGCTCAGTCGCATCAATTGAATTCGATACCGTTCCCCAGTGATGGTTTCGTTCGGTTTCAACAGCTCATAATAAATAACAACGACTTGGTCCCACCAAATACACACCATAACCTTCGCAGCGTGAATATTCGGCCGAGCCGCCGACGTAGAAGCATGACCGGGCAGTTTCCACGACTTTCTTCTCTTTGGGTTATTGTAATGAATCCATTTTCCATCACCCGTCACGATGCTTCACGATGCCTTCCTCTTTTGCCGATGAAGCAGTTGTTCACAGGAGAAAAAACGACGCTCAACATCCCTTTGCTTCAAATCATAAGGAACCCATACCCAACGCATGCAATCGTTTGGAAATGGCTTGGCGAGTAACTCCTAACGCTGAAGCATGCTCTTCTTGCGCTTTGCAAGAAGAAACATCTTTAAACAAAAATTTTTATCCAAATAATAATAATAACTTAAAAGAAAAAAACATCTCAACATCAAACATTTTCTTTGCGTTGTTTCACTTAGAGCAGCATCTCCGTAGACTGTTTGGGGCTCTTGATGCGCTTCAGTCGCCGTTTACTACGAATGAAAGAAGAAAATCTACACTTCCCGCAAATGACGATTATTTGGCACAAAATCAGACATTTTCACACAACCAGAAGTATGACGCCAAAACAAAGGTCACTCATGTATCACAACGGTTTGTTTACCATATGTCTAATAAGATTGGTTCATGGCGTTTTGGATATGTCAAAATCAACCCGCACTTACTACTGGAGCCATCTATTGACAAACAGCGGGAACTTAGTTGCGCACCTAATACAACATTTAACAAAAAAATACAGTTAAATACAAATAGCTCATTTTTACATTCTCATCATAATGAGAAGGTTTTGTTGGTTTTGTTTTTATGTGAAAACTGACTATCGCGGATTTTTCTGAATCTCCACGTATCGAAACCCCCTGAATCCGGAAAAACCGGTTTTACGGAGATGTCTGTCTGTCTGTTGTTGTCATCTGCGTACCGGATAACTTTTGAAATACTAATCGGATTGGATTGTGCTTCGGTACAAGCTTTTATTGGCCCACAAGAAAGATTGAGTTCGTTAACCAGATATTTTGAATAACAATTAAAAAAGTTAGAGTATTTTCAAAATATTTGAGACTATTATAATTCTATATACGGCCATTCGTAGTAATCGGGAATTCGAACAGTTTATCCTTGTGACTTTTTTCGATAAAAACAAAATAATCAGAGTTGTGGCATTTGTAAAATCCAATAAAGCAACCGAGCATGAACATCTTATGTCAAACAATGCACACTATGAAAAAAAGTCAAGAGAAGAACAACGTTACTTTTGGAAAGTCCTACAAGATTATCATAACAACTTTTGAAATTAAAAAAAAAAAACTAGAAAATTCAAATTTTAATCGCACAAAAAATATGGAAAATTAATAATTCCATTTCGCGGTCAAACTATGCAGGATACAGAAAAAGATGAATCAACAAAAATTGTGACCAAAAAAAAAGATCTACAAATTTGTAAATCATTAGTTTTTTATAGGTCACGTAGTTTTTGTTTTATTCGTAAAAAACAACATTGAAAATAAAAAAAAAATTAAATTTTTATACAAACGACACAAGCTACAAAGAAAATAATAAGACAAAAGTTGTTCACCCAAAAAATAACTACACATTTTTTATAATTTATTCTCTGATAGGATGCGTGGTTTTTGTTTTATACGTAAAAAACAACATTAAAAATTAAAAAATTAAATTTGTGGACAAATGACACAAGCTATGAGAAAAAATAAACAAAAGTTGTTTACCCCAAAAAGAGCTATAAATTTTTTATTATTATTCATTTTTTGATTGGATCCGTGGTTTTTGTGGACAAATGACACAAGCTATGAAAAAAATAAATTGACAAAAGTTGCTCATCCAAGAAAGAGCTGGAAAATTTTCATTGATAATTTTTTTAGGATGCGTAGTTATTGTTTTAATCGTAAAAAACAACATTAAAAATAGAAAATTAAATTTTTTGGAAAACGACACAAGGTGCGAAAAAAAATAGACAAAAGTTGTCCACCCAAAAAGGATCTACAAATTTGTTAAAATTTTTTAAATTTAATAAATTTGTTAAAAAAATAAAAAAATTACCTTTTCGAAAAAAGGACGCAAGCTACAATAACATTTTATTGATAATACAATTTTTCGCCTAAATTGTATCTACAAATTTGTTCAAAGCCACTCCATGCCAGGATGCTTATTTTTAGTTTGAATCGTAAGAAATTACATTGAAAATAAACAAATTAAATTTATGGAAAAACGACACAAGTTGCAATAAAATGTTTAATAACAAAATTGTTGTTATCTTATAGGTTGCTGAGAATTAAAATACACAAGAACTCCAATGTAAAGTAATCGTGAAAAATAAAATTTGTACATTATTTTGCAATATCTGAATAAGCACCCTGGTGGAAAGAATTTTTACAAGAAAGTACAACACTTCTACAACTATAATTTTTTATTAAAATCTGTACTTTTTCTAAAAAAATGTAGAAAATTTAACGAAAGAATCCAGTTAAATACAAATAGCTAATTTTTTCTTATATTTTCTTGTAGAAAAGTAAAAAAGTTAACAATAAAGTTTAAGTTTCTACAATTCAAAAATTTGTATGACTTTTTATTAATAATTATTTTCACTTTGTTGTTGAAATCTAGAAGGTGTTCAAGAAAACTACAGGATTTAATATTTTTTTAATTTGTGTGTTTGTCGCCATAAACACACATTTAATTTCACGTAAGTTATTGTAGAAAATTACAAAGAAATATAAGAACTTTTGCTATTATAATAAGCCTTGATAGTTCAGAGTGCTAAGATTTAACTTTAAATGGTACAATTTTAATGGTTCTATTTAACACATTTTTAATCAATGTGAGTGAAATTATTTAATTTCCAAGCATGAATAACAATTGAACAATTATCAATTTGATAAAATTTTATTTAGCTTCAGAGATATTTACAAGTTTAAAGAAAATCCGAACTTAATTTAAAACTGGAAAAGATTTCGAGAAATAAAGAAGAAATATTTTTGAAGGTTTCGAAATAAAACTTTGAAGCTTTTTCAGGACCTTTAAAGGTGTTGAGGAAATAAAAATAATTTCTTAAGTTTGTTAGGAAAATTTTTAATTTTTTTTTAATTTTGAAAAATTAATTTTAAAAGAATATTTGAAAATATTAACAACCTTTTGTTGAATAATAAAAGCCAATTGAACAATTATTGACTTGGAAAATAATCGAGTTAGTTTAAAATATATTCAGAAGTTTTGAAAATATTCCAAAATAATTTAAAACGTGAGAAGATTTCAAACTATTAAAAGACAATATGTAGCTTCTTGAAGATTTCGAACAAAGAATTTATAAGCTTTTTGATGTGTAAACATCTTAGACCTCGATATGGGTAGTCGCGCCTGATTCGAATGAAACCACGACTGCATAGTGTAATGCTACATGTAACGCAGGCTTGTCACGCACACGTTGTGTCTTATAGCACAGACCGGAGGCTCGCTTTTCTTCACCCACAGACAGGAGCCCTTCAGTCTCTCTCAGTGTTGCCACAATGAAAATTGCGCTTGTACTCGGAAAGTGTACTCAGAACTCTGAAATTGTACTTTCAATAGGGCGTTGCGGCGGCGCTGCATACGATCACTTTTTGGCGCGAAATTCAAATTATTAAATTTAAAAAGGGCTAATTCTTATTGTTTATTTACTGCGAACATACTTTTTTTAATGAAAAAATAATACAATGTTAATCAAATCAAACTGTCGAATCATGGGTTGCAGTAGAAATCGAACTGATTCGATAAAAATAGAAAACTCATCACAAATCTGATCTAAGAAAACTGATTCATTAAACAATTAAAAACAACAAATATAATTGAAGAAAACTGGCGAATTTGTATCATGGGAGCCACCAGCTAATCTGTAAATAATATTAATATTGTTTTAATACTATCTCGTTGTTTAATTATTATGTAAGTGTTCTTAATAACTTGACATATACTTACTTAACTGCAAAAAATAAAGGGGAAGAACGAGAGTAACGTTAAAAACCACACATTTTTACGCTGCTGTTTGAAAAGTTCAACTGAAGCCCCTGAGTCCCACTGCGCATTTCTGAAGTCTTGAACCACGAGAGTGAAGGAGACAGCAGTTTGCTCCATCTCTTTCACTCGCGTTAAAGCTTTCTTCTACGGTTAAAGCCAGCACAATACACACTTTTCATTCGTCATTAGTAGAGATGGGGAGTGACGTCAAATGACGCTGACCGCTTCAGTCATCTGACCGATTTCCCGTCATCTGACTGTCTGACCGGACATTTTGGAAAAAGTGGAAATCATCTTATAAATAGTTATTGGAATGTTCTTTAATGAATGGTGTAAGATGAAAACTAATACGGAACAATTTTTTATGAAATTAGAGGCTGTTAATCTCTTCAGACGGACAATTTCTTCGATTTGCGTGATTGTAGAAAAACATAACCTACAAAAATCATTCGCAATTAAGTCACAAAAGTTTATGGCAAATATGATTTGTTTCTTTCAGGAATAAATCTAATCAAATGACTGAACGCTAATTTGAATTTTACGTTATGGCATTTTTATATTGTTGTATTATATTGTAGATTACATTTATATCTATTATAGGGATCAATTTATAGTGAGAGGAAAGAAAACTGGAAACGACAAAAATTACAGGTTGAAATAAAAGGATGGAAAGGATAATTCAATAAACCTATCTGTTTGGTGGTGCTGTCAAAACCATATTATGGTTTTTATTGTAGTATAAGGTTTTTATTCTGCAAGTTTTTTTTTAGTTTCAAAGTTCTCACGAAGCTACACAAATGCGTACAGCTTATTCTTAACAAAATAGAGATACCTGGCCTCTCAGTGTATAATAATATTTATCATTATTACACTTAATTCTGTCGTTGAAAAATCAACTGTTTTGTAGAAACTTCAACCATTTTTTTTCTTTCTTTCCTGAAAAACCTTTGCTGCTTGAAAATTCAACAATTTTATTGCAAATTCACCTCTTTAGGTAGAAAATTAACTTTGTTAACTGAAAATTTAACTATACATTTTTGTCTGAAAATTGATCGTTTTTAATTGAAAATCAACTATTGAATTTCTTATTGAGAATTCATCTTTTTTTGTTGAAAATTCAAATACGTGGTTGAAACTCGAACTACTTTGTTAAAAATTAATTTTTTGTTTGGAGATTCACCACTTTAATTGAAAATTCAGCTCTTCGATTCAAAATTAATTTTTTAAATAAAAATTTGTCTTTTCAGTATGAAATTAATCTTATTGGTTGAAAATTCATATTTTTTGTTAAAAATTTTCAAGTTTTATGGATAAGTCATCCTTTTTGGTTGAATATTGTTCTTTTTGTGGGAATAATATCAACTATTACATGTTTTGTCAACTAAATTTAACTTGATTAGAAATTTGAAAATGTATCGGCCCGAAAATTTTGAGCTTATATGTTTAAAATAGCTTTTTGCAGTCCCGAACTTTGAAGTTTTCTTTAAATTTTTAACACTTCAGTCTAATGATTTTGAATTTAAAAGCGTTTTAATTTGGATTTTCCAAAAACATAAAAATGCGTTATTTCGAGGCTCTCCACAAACAATTTTACTGCTACAAATTAAAAACTAAAAATGTAAAAGCTTCAGCTATTCAAATTTAAGCTAATAATTAATTCCTGAATTTTAAACGATGCTTCAATTAGAAATTCTCTCATTTCTGAAGTTTCATTGAAATAATTCTTTACACGTTTTTAATTTAACAATGCTTTGATTCTTAAGATTTTCATTCAGATATTGTTTGATTTTGAACAAGTTATCTAAATTGTAAAGAAAAGAGAATCCTAAACTGCAATTTGAAGTGTTCTGAAATTACAGTCGAGCAAGTATTTTTGAATTTTTTAAATAAAATAAAAATAATTTTGAATTTTGTTATCATGAAATTAATCTAATGTTAACCTTTTTCTACCTTGAAATTATTCAAGTATACAGGATTTTAATTTAAAATTGTACAATTATGAACAATTTAAATTTGAAACGACAATAAGAGGTTGAACTATTTATTTTTAAGCATAAGTTGTACAATTTTGAACGATTTAAATTAACCCCAAATAGTTTTGAATTTTGTTAAGATAAGATTATTCCAAACTAAATTTTATACCATTTATTGGATGATAAAACTCACACAAAATCATCGTTTTGGCTTCTTTTTTTAAAAAAGTGTACTTTTTAGTTTTCAAGATTTGAAAACTCATGGAGAATAGACATAAGGAGACCAAAGTAGTGTAACCGAAAATGAGCAAATTTTTGTTGTATGATAATCTTTACAATACTTCCCGTTCCCGTGCCAGGCGCTAGTGTCGCACGCGTATTGAGTGGCGGCTGTTTTTTTGTTGTTAACATTGACAGATTCTGAATTATTCACGATAGTAATATGTGATTTACAGAGGTAAATTGTCATTGACTTAAAAAAGAGTTGAATATTTTAAATAATTTTATCCACCGCGAAACATCTTTTTTTGATGTGTGTGTGTGTGTAACTGTAGAGATCCTGCAATGGACGAGAAAGGTACTTTTGAATTATTGCGCTAACGAATTAATATAACCTGTGCGTTATAAACATTTAAATAGAGAATAATTAAGATTTAAAATGATTAAAATGATGAATGAATTAAATGATTAAAATGATTTAGGAATTTTGTATTTATGGTTGAGCCTTGAGGTTATATTTACACGGACCATGACGGCGGCCATCTTTACGCGTACCACACTAGCGCCGCGCTCGAGAAGATCTAGCATTTCGATGCGTTATTGTACATCCGACAGAAAAATGCTCGTTTTTGGTGAAGTCAATGTACAGGACTTTGGTCTCCTTATGTCTATTCTCCA
>CAKNXH010030582.1:0-12140 GCA_932178445.1 Andricus quercusramuli | reverse complement strand
AATTTTTGGTTATGTTTTTAAATTTAAAAATCCTAATTTCAATTCTTAAAATAAAAAAAATTTATTCTAATTTTCAAGTTTCTAATTTTAAAATTAGATTTTTGAAGGCAGATTCATAACGTGCAACAGTTTTCGGTTATGTTTTGAAATTAAAAAATTCAAATTCTAATTTAAGAATTTTAATTTTAATTTTTAAATTTCTAATTTTTAAATTAGATTTTTGAAGGCGATTCATAACTTAAAACAATTTTTGGTTATGGTTTAATATTTTAAAATTCTAATTTTAAAATTAAAAAATTTCAATTCTCATTTTAAAATTTTATTTTTAAGGACGATTCATAACTTTCAACAATTTTTGGTTATGTTGTTGTATTTTAAAATTCTAATTCTAATTAAAAAATTTTGAAATTGTAATTCTAATTTTACAATATCTAATTTTAATATTATATTTTTGAAGAAGATTCATGACTTTCAAAAAATTTTGGTTATGTTTAAAAATTTTTTAATTCTAATTCTAATTTAAAATTTTTTGAATTTTAATTCTAAGTTTAAAATTAGATTTTTGAAGACGATTCATAAATTTCAACAATATTTGGTTATCTTCTTGAATTTAAAAATTCGAATTCTAATTTTTAAATTTCAAAATTGTGATTCTAATTTTACAATATCTAATTTTTAAATTAGATTTTTGAAGACGATTCATAACTTTCAACAATTTTTTCTTATGTTCTAAAATTTTAATTCTAATTTTAAAATTGGATTTTTAAAGACGATAAACAACTATCAACAATTTTCAACAATCCATAACTATTTTGTCATGAAATCTTTTTCTATAAAAAATGTTACTGTTTTATTTATTATTCGTCTTGTTTTGATAGAAACTTCGTCCTTTTGGATTTAAAAAATCATATTTTTTCATTTAAAATATTTTTTCTTGGTGAAAATAAACATTTTCTGGAAAGTTCAACTGTCTTCTGAAAATTTCGTTTTTTTAACTAGAAAATTCAATTGTGTTCTGAAAAATTCATCTTTTTGACATGAAAATTCAACTATTCTGTTGAAATCTCATCGAATATCTTTTTCACTTCGAAATTCAACTATTTTGTTGAAAGTTGAACTAATTCGTTAAAAATTCATCTTGTTAATTAAAAATTCAATTATTTTATTAAAAGCTCTTGTCTTTTTTTTCTTAAATTAATTTTCTTAAGGGAAAGTTTAACTAATTCATTTCCGGCTAAAAATTGTGTGTCTGTTTTCTATTAATTCATGAATAATGCAATACATTTTCACTTATTTGATATTAATAATGTGCAATAATTATTAATAAAAAATTTGTAAATTTTATGCAATAATAAATTGGACAAACTTTCTTTCAGGGATTTATGAATGGGGAACAGACATGGGATTTTCAGAGTACATGAGGAGCTTTAGCACGTATTCAGAAAAGCCGTGGCGGGCTGAAATATTAATTTTCTACTTTCCTCGCTCACACCCTTTCGGTCCTTTTGCCTTGTGCCTTTCGACCTCAATAATGTGAGCTTGCTTCTTGACTTCTTTAAGATGTTGTCACTCACAAGATTGAATGGCTTCTTCATCGTGAATATGAATTTTTCATATAAGCAAACAGCGTGCTTTTTCATCAAATTGGAAATAAATTATTGTTATCATCTTGTCAATGTTTGAACATATATACATCATAATTGATACACATATATTTACAAAAACATTCTAGAGTAAAGTAAACATATACTTTTTCAAATTATAGAGTTTCTACAAGTCAGGTAATTACAGAAAATGAGCGAATGTCATAATTTTCATAACTACATTAAATTTTCAAACGAAGTGTTTAAAAATTGAAATCAAAGACACAATGAAAGAGATTAAAAACCCAGTTAATTTTGGAAATTATTTAAACCATGGAATACAATGATTCAACAATTTGGTATTCCTTTCAATGTTAATAAGTTACCAATCAACAAAATGGTTGCCAACATAGATAATTTTTTTTTAATTGCGGAACATGAAGATCAGAAACTAAGTATCAGAAAAGCAGTTAATCAATCTCAAACTATAGTCGAATTAATGACTTCAAGAATCTTGAAAAATCTTTTAAACTGGTTGAAAATTTTCAAAACGTTAATAAAGATTTAGTTTTTGCAGATGCAGACAAAGGTAATATTGTATAATGATTTGATGGGTACAAATCAATCCTTTCTTTGACAGATAATTTTTATGAATTTGAAAATTTGGAGAATTCGTTTAAGTCTCACGGTCCACATAAAGTAAAAATAAATTGAGACAAAAAGCATTCTTTGTCTCAGATGTTTATTTTTAATCAAACCTCCTTCTCATTCCTTGACATTTCGGTAACAATTGCGTACATTTTCAAAAGGTTCTGAACCTAGATAATAATTAAAAATTAAATTACTACTAGAGCTTCATACGCGCGCTACGCGCGCGACCAATTTCTTTGCATGTAATTATTATATTTGGGAATGAAGTTCAATAAAATATCATGAAATTAATTTTTACTTCAATAATTTTTATTTGTACATGTCTTCGCATGCATACCCTCTCACGATGCAGAATAAATACTTGTGCAACTATAAACATTTTCATGCAACTTTTGAAAAAAAAAACCTATAAAATGTCGGCGCGTACAAATTTTCATAGAAATACACAGTAAATGATCTCGTCTCGAGAAGAGTCTAGATGTCAAGCCATTTCGAGTGCGCATAGCACTCGGATGGATGACCACTTGCGACTTATACGACCGAATTGTGTATTCGCTGCGTTTTAACCTCGGTTTTCACTAATGTCGAGCATAATTTTTTTACGGGAGGGTTTCTTCGAAAAATTGCCAAACTCTTAATTTGCTTATGAAAATATTCTAAATAAATAATAAATTTGTGAAATTTGAAGAGCCTAATGAAGTCATCGAAAAGATATTCTTAGTCAATTCTGTGAAAAATTCACCCTATTCGTTTAAAAATAGCCATATTCTTATTTTTTCTTAAAAGTTGTTAAAATAATTGATAATTCTTGTAAATTTACAAAACAACATAGACAAGTTCATCGGAAAGACAATCTTAGTTGACTCCGTAAACTAATTGTGTCTATTCTTTGAAAAATACCCAAACTCTGAATATGTTTATGAAAAATATTTCAATAATAAATAATTATTATGGATGTGCAAAATAATGTACGAAATTCTTATTTGAAATACATACTTCGTTGCTTCCTTAAAAAATTGAGCCTATTCCTTTGAAAATAGAAAAACACTAAATATATTTCGGAAAATTGTTTAAATGATTAA
The DNA here is from genome assembly GCA_932178445.1 of Andricus quercusramuli. Lineage (NCBI taxonomy): Eukaryota > Metazoa > Arthropoda > Insecta > Hymenoptera > Cynipidae > Andricus > Andricus quercusramuli. The sequence goes on along the minus strand of CAKNXH010030582.1, from coordinate 8,824 downwards.
TAATTATTATAAATTTGCAAAGTATCATAGGAAATAGTCCTCGAAAAGATATTCTTAGTTGCCTCCAAATTTCCGGTAAAAATTGTTTAAATAATTGATAATACTTGGGAATTTACAAAGAATCACAGAAAAAAGTTATGGGAAATATATTCTTATTTAATTCTTTAAAAAAATGTAGCCTATTCGTTGATAAATATCCAAACTCTGAATTTGTTTATGTGAATTGTTTAAATAATTAATAATTACTTTAAATTGACAAAGCAACATAGAATGGAGTCATTAGAAAGACATTGTTAGTTGACTCGGTAAACAAATTGTGTCTATTCCTTGAAAAATACTCAAACTCTGAATATGTCTATGAAAATTGTTTAAATAGATAATAATTATTTCAATAGTAAAAAGTAATGTAGGAAAGTCTTATTGGAAATATGTACTTTCTTGAGAATTTACGAAGTATCACAGAAAAAGTCATCGGAAAGATATTCTTAGATAATTCTGTAAAAAAAATTATTTTCGTTGACAAATAACTAAACTCTGAATTTGTTTATGAATATTATATAAATAATTATTAATTATTGTATATTTGCAAAGCGAGCAAGTCACGCCTACCCCGAAAGGGAAATGGCTTAATGGTATAATAATAAAATAATCGTAGAAATCTTGATGCATTAAACTAATTGATCCTTGTCGTTGAAAAATGGCTGAGTTCCTGATTTCTTTATGAAAATTGTTTAAATAGTTAATAATTCTTGTAAATTTATCAAGCAAAATACAAAAGAGTAATCATAAATATATTCTTAGGCGCCTCCGTAAACAAATTGTGCCTATTCCTTGAAAAAGACCCAGACTCTGAATATGTTTATGAAAACTGTTCAAATAATTAATAATTGTTATAAATGTTCAATGTATCGTAGAAAATAGTTATTGGAAATACATTCATTGTTGATTCTGGAAACAAATTGGGCCTATTCTTTCAGAAATAGCCAAACTCTTAATTTTTTAATGAAAATTGTTCCAATAATTAATAAATCTTGTAAATTTGCTGAACATAAAAAATTCGTTGAAAATGGCCAAACTAAAGATATTCTTAGATAATTATTTTCAAAAACAAGTAGACCGCACACCATGTATTTCACCGGGCGCCATTTCGCGATCGCCTGTCCTCCGACAGATGAAATTCATGATGATCACGTGATAGTTTTCGCTTTTGACCAATTACTGAGCGCCAAAAAGAACGACCAATCACCAATCTCCAGGGAAAATCACGATCAATTAGGAAAAAGAACATAACCATCTCACTCACTCACCCTAAGTTAAATACGCATGACAAATGATTTTGAATTACTTATTATTAAGGGCTCTTTCACACGATTGCAGATCAGCAAATTGCATGTAGATTGCCCACAGGAACGAAAAGGACAGACTGTTCTCCATCTCTTACACTCTTGTGGACTTTCTGCATGCAATCTACTGATCAGAAATCGTGTGAAAGGTACCTGAGTCTGATGTATAATATTTTAGAAATAAAATTGGAAACATAAGAAATCAGATTTTTTTATGATTAACAATGAAAAATTCTGTACAGCTTAAAAACATTTCAACTTTTAATTTTAGTCACTAAGTAAATAGTAACAAAAAACGAAACGAACGACAATTTGAATTTCGCTGGCTATGAGTGGCATTAACGTTCACGTGACTCGACAGCCAATCAGATGGCGAATAAAAAGGCTTATCAGCTAACTTCATGTGTTAACGCACTCTTTTTACTTAGTGAATGTTTTAAAAGAAATCGGGAATTAGATTAAATAAAATTTTTTCGCAGATTAATATAAAAAGGTTTTACCTGAGCTATAAAATAGTCTGACATAATCAAACAGACCAAATAGAGACAGATGGTAACAATTCGGAGAGCAAAAACAAACCATCGAAAAAACATCAAGCGATGTCAATTTAGAAAAATTCCAGTCAAATAAAATCGCTTAAAAAAATTGTTACAGAAGTCTCAAAAATCGAAGAGACTTCAATCACATAAAGACTACATTTTAAAAATATAAAAGAAATTTTTCGTGGTTTTTGGAAGGACTAACAGAAAATTAACAACTGACAAATACATCAAGACAGTATATGCAATGAACGTTGATAAACAGAAGAACGAGTTTTTCACTGAAACTACTGATAAGGAAATGCGCGAAACTGAAATAAATTTAGATTGTGAGAGAAACTGACATTATTTTATAATACTTTGATAATTTTGTTAATATTTAGAATTTCTGTCTGTAGATTAACAGAAATATTATGATATTTATTTATAAACATAGATTCAATAATACGACTTTGATGAGTGTTTTTTTCGGTATTCAAATTCGGTATCCAAATTCTCAACTACACAATCTCTTTTGTGTTCAGCAATTCTGTCTTTTTTCTTTTGTAAATAATTATTAAAAGTATTAATGTTTTTAAAATAAACATTCATATTGAATTTTTTAAGTCAATTCCTCGAACGTTCAGAGAGACCTTGAACGTGAAGAGAAGTAACTTTAATATCAAATCTGTTATAAATAATCAAATATATATTATATATATATTTATATATATATATATATTATATATATAGCATATATATATATATATATATAGCAACGTTATGGTTACTATGGGTTACTTATCTTACATCTTGGAAAGGTATGGTGCTGTCACAAGACAACAAATTGGAGATTGGATACATACCAGTAGAAAATTAGTAATTCTTAAGGAACAGCGTACTTTCTTGATTAGATGTAGAAATAATGCCTTATTTCCAGCAAATATTAAACAAAATTCAAATAAATCCAATATATTCAATTTAAATTATAATTTGATTTCTAAATTTGAAAAAACTAAATTTAATTTTCAAACTAAATGTCTACGTTTAGAAATTGAAAACAGAGTAAAAAATATTCAAAAATTGAGTCGATTTTCAAATTATTTAAAATATCGTTTTTCAGGAGTTATATCTGATGGATCTATAAATGAGTTTTTTGACTCCCAAGAGTTAAGTCTTCGAAATCTGAAATATTGAAAGCGAGAAGAATGTATCAAAAAGTTCGATTTATTGAAAAGTAGGTCTTTAGCTTTAGGAAACAAATTTTTTTAAATGTCACCTTTATCTCCAGTTGTAGCAGATTTAGTTTTACAAAATGTCGAAAAAAGCGCTTTAGATTCATTAGATTTCACGCCTATTTTTTACAAACGCTATGTCGATTCATTTTCATTTTTTTCATCGAAACTTTAAAAAAATTTTTACTTTATACGTATATATTTTTCTTTGAGTTCATAACATAGAAAGCGCATTTTATAATTATTTTCATTGAAATATTAAAATAACTTGTATTTATTATTTGTCTGAAAATTTCAATCATTAATAACCTTTCGAAGTAATAACAGGACAAATTGAAATATATGCACATATAATTTTGAAAATTGAATTCGGATACTCACTTCACAACATCACAAACATTAGAAAAAAATTATATAATGATAATGGAGATATTTTAAAGGAAAAATAAATGTTTATCATAAAAATAGCAGCCAATATTAAATCACATAACCTTGATGTAAACAATCAATTAATGTGACTTATTTGAAAACAATTCAAATTCAATCTTTATGTAATTCAATTTTTGGAAAAAAAATTAATCAATCGATAGTTAATAATAGTTAATTCATCAGTTCATAGCATAAAAAGCAATCACCAATATTATTAGCATTGAAACATCAAAATAATTTGTATCTTACATTATTCTGAAAAACTGAATTATTCATAATCTTTTGAACTAATTTAATGAAAACTGAAAACATTTTCAAACATAATGAATGTTGAAGATGGAATTTAGATAATTATCTCACAACATCGTAACCATTTGGAATATTATGAAATTGAAATAATCTTACACAAGATGTAGGTTACCTTTTTTCATATGAATTCAAAATATATTTTTTTATTTTAAATTGCATTTCAATACATTTAATTTTAGTAATGACCTTTAAAACTAATTCGAGAAAAAATGTAAATGTATGTACACATTAATTAATCATATAACAACATAAAAAGTAATAGTTATTTTCAGTGAAACCTTCGAATAATTTTTACTTTATATTTTTCTGAAAATTTGAATTGTTAATAACCTTTTAAACTTATTTCACAACATCACAAAAATTTACAAAAATTATACATTTGGAAAATAAAGGTATTTTAAACATGAATAACTTTTAATTATCAAACTGATAGCTAATATTCAATTACATAGCCTTTAAGTAAATAATCAATTTATGTACATACTTAATTCAGAAAAATTGAAATTTAATCTTGATGTAAGTTAATATTGTTAAAAAAATTAATCAGCTCATAATTAATTAATCCGTACACGATATAAACAGAATTAAACTATCATTTTCATCCAGGTATTCAAGTAATTTTTACTTTACATTTCTTTTAAATTTTCACTTTCAATTCTGAAAATTTGATTTATTAGTAACATTTCGTAGTAATTTGTTAAAAAATTGATATATATTTACATATAATTTTAAAAATTAAATTCAGATAATCATTGCACAACATCAAAAACATTGATAGAAATTATATAATTGGAATAGAGGTATTTTAAATGTGAATAAACTCTTATTTTACAAATGATAGCCGATAATCAATTACATAACCTTAAAGTGAATAATCATTTTATGTACATAATTGAAACAAATTAAAATTCAATCTTTATGTAATTCAATATTGTGAACAAAATGAATCAGATAATAATTAATCGATTAATTCAAGAAATATTTCATTGAAACATTTAATTAATGTTTACTTCAAATTTTTTTTAAATTTTTTTTTCTTTTCTAAAAATTTAATTTATTTGTAAACTTTTATACTAATTACAGAAAAAATAAAACATATTTACATATATTTTTGAAAATTAAATTCAGATACTCATTTTACAAAATCAGGCACATTTGAAAAATTACCTAATTTTGATAAGGGTATTTTAAATATAAATAAACTTTTATTATACAAATTGTATCCGATATTCAATTATTACAACCTTCAAGTAAATTATCAATTTATGTTACTCAATTTAGAAAAAAAAAACTAAATTTCAATGTTCATTTAATTTCTTATCGTGAAAAAATTAATCTCTTTTTTTTATCCAAACATGCAAATAATTTTTACTTAATGTTTTTTTTTCAATTTGAACTTTCATTTATGAAATTTTTATTTATTAATAACCTTTCAAACTAATTCCAGAAAATGTAAGTTTTAATGGAATAAGTAAACAAATGAATAATCAGTTTGCAACATAACAAGCATTAAATAATTATTTTCAATCAAACATACATATAATTTTTACATTATATTCTTTTTCAAATTTGAAATTGCATTTCCATACATTTAATTAATTGAAATTACCTTTCAGAAAAATTTAAACAAATTGAAATATCTGTACATATAATTTTAAGAATTCAATTAAGATACTTGTTTAACAACATCACAGACATTTAAAAGGATTATATAATTTTAATAGAGGTATTTCAAAGAAAAATCAAACTTTTATTACAAAAATAATAGCCCACATTCAAATTAAACAACCTCGAAGTAAATGATCAATTTATGTTACTTACTTGAGAACCAAATTTAATTCCATTTTTATTTAATTTAAAACTTTGAACGAAATGAATCGACCAATAATTAATTGAACTGTTTACAACATAAAAACATCAAACTACTATTGCCTTAGAAAGATTGAAATAATTTGCACTTTATATTTTTTTTAAGTTTTAACATTCGTTCATAAATATTTTATTTATTAATAAGCTTTTTGAATGATTTCACAAAATTTAAGTTCTATTATGATCAATTCAGAATAACATGTATAACGATAATTTAAAAAATTGATGATATAATAATGTTTAACATTATTTTAATTTAATTATTTAAATAGCTTTAAATTTATATATTTTTTTAATTTAAAATTGTATTTCTGAAAATTTGAATTCATAATCACCTTTTATACTAATTCCAGAAAAAATTAAAACGTATGTCTATACATTTTTGAAAATAGAATTCGTATAATCATTTCACAACATCACAAACATTGACAAAAATTACCTAATTGGAATGGAGGAATTTCAAATGTAAATAAACTTTTATTATACAAATTATAGCCAATGTGGAATTAGATAACCTTGAAGTAAATAATCAATTTATGTACGCAATTGAAACAAATTAAAATTCAATCTTTATGTGATTTATTATCATGAAAAAATGTAATCAGCTAATAATTAAACAATAATTTTAGGACATGAAAAGCATTAAATAATTATCTTCACTGAAGCATTCAAATAATTTTTACCTTATATTTTACTGAAAATTTGAATTATTAATAACCTTTTGAACTAATGCCAACAAAATTGAAACGTATGTACATATGTAACGTATGTACGTATTGTACATACGTATGCACGTATTTATAACTTTGAAAATTTAATTCAGATACTCATTTCACAAGCTCAAAAACATTTGAAAAATTATGTAACTGGAATGCGAGTATTTCATTAAAATTAAAATCAACAGAAGTATAAAAGTAGATTTCTTATTTTATCGATCACCGATAACAGGGAGATTTTGCATATCGCTCCTTAGCTTGTTGCAAACACTACATTCACGTGTTGACGTTACTGCGCATACTCTGCGAGTTTAGCGTTACTATTTTCCGCTATCCGACGCTCTTAAGCGTATCATTTATTACAAAATGGCGACTATCATGATCTGGACCAATGGAGGTTACTTGTTTTTATATGAAGGAAATAGGATCAAGCGTTGAAAACGCCATGTTTCTCCGTTCCATAAATAAGGACCATTTTGAAAAAGGTGTAGGTATTATGAAACAACTGAATAATAAGTAAAGTTGCATCCAAATAAAGAAAAAATGCAGTAATCTCAAATCTATAAATCTATAAACTTTAGAACCATACCGGCTTTCTATATAGATAAGAAGCCTTACTTTCATAATTATTAATACAGTAATTTGTGCTCAAAAATATACCTTTAAATTATTTATAAATCGAATTATTTGTCAAACTGTTCCATAATTGGGACATGTTTCATGATAGGTACTTTTACCTTATGTTTCTTGAGAAGTTTAGCTATAACGGCTTTCTTTTCTCTAAGAAAACAATTTCTGATTAAATAATTAATTGAGCATAAATTATTATTATAGTATCAATCAATTCCATAGATCTCAATTTTGAACTGCAATACAATATGTATCTTAAGAAGTTTAGCATATAGCGTGCTTTTTTTTTAAAACAATTTCTGATAAAGATTTGAAGATCAAAATTTCAACCTGAAACCCAAAAAGCATCTACAGAGATTCATAAAATAGCGTGCTTGTTACCTTGGAAATCAATTTCTGAAATTCTATTAAATTATAAATAAATTATTGTTTCAGTTTTATAAAGTTTTGAATATTCCTTCTAAGAAATTGCAAATGGAGTGATGAAATTATTATTATCATCTGATTGAGTTTTGAACATTGTAACTTTAAACTAAAGTACAATATGTATCTTGAGAAGCTTAGCAATTAGCATGCTTTTTTCTAAGAACTCAATTTCTGATAAAATGATGAACTGAAAATAAGTTATTAGTATATTCTTTTTGAATTATAAACATTGTGAGTTTGAACTAAAACACAATACCTGATACAAAAAGTGTAGCTAATGACTTGCTTTTTCCTTAGAAGCCAATTTCTGATAAACTATTAAATTGGAAATAAATTATTATTATTGTCTTATTAAGTTTTGAGGTCGAGATAAATTTATGAAATTTATTAAATTGGATATAATTTAATATTATGGTCTTATCAAATTTTCAACATCATGAGTTTATACGGAAACACAATATGCACCTTAAGACAGTTTAGTGACGTGCGATAACAATGTAATAACTCGAGAACGATCAAGGAAGATAGGAGTACATTTTCACATAAGCATGTCTGTCATAATGTCTGAAACAGAAAGGCAGATACCACGCACGTTGTATGTACGAGAAGCATATGCCATTCACTTTAAGGATGTTCAACACATGCAAATTTAAAAATTTTAAATTAGATTAAAATCAAATTCGAAATCCTATTTAACGTCCAATACGCAAGTTAATGTATAGAATTCCTGAAAATAGGAACAAAAATCCAATGACCAAATTTAGGCAACGAACCTAAAATGTTCCTATTGTAATTAATTACAAAAAAAAAAAAATTTCTTGCAAAAAAAAATGTCTTCGGACAAGAATATAAAAAAGGAAAGAAAAATGAGAAGACAACCAACCGAATGCCGTTCCTTCTCTTTTTGTATTTCTTTTTTCTTTTTATTATTATCAAAACGCAATGCAAAAACATTCATAATAATAACCATTGTTTTAGTGTTGATAAAGCACCCTTATCAAGAACAATTCTCATTTTTTTCCTCTTTTTTATTTTTGACCGAAGAATTTTTTTTTTTTTTTAATTATAAATTGAGTGTATACAAAAACATAGTAGACGTTTCCTACATCAAATAAGGCTCATATATTCCCTTTAGTCAGAAAAATATTAGAATTATGTACAAGAAAATAAATATTATCAGTTTGTTTTTAAAATTATATAAACATAAATTTTACAATATTCTTGAGATAATTAGAAAAGATTTTTAAATATTTTAGATGTTTCAAAAAAGAATATAAAACACTAAAGCAATAAAAATTGAAAGAAAATTGAATATTCGAATTTTCAACCTAAAAAGATCAATTCTCAAG
>CAKNXH010030574.1:0-10109 GCA_932178445.1 Andricus quercusramuli | reverse complement strand
AAAAAATTGCCCCCTGACATCCTTTCGGTGCGCCAGCATTCGAAACCAATTTTTTGAGGTGAGTTTTGTAGGTTGGAATACCCACTACATGAGCCTTAAGTTTATTCAACATTCTTTGCAAGTCCTCGATTGATTCTGCCATAACAATCTTGTCATCTGCGAAAGCTAATCCACGTACCTTGACGGTTTTGAGATCTACACCTTCTTCGTCGAAGAGGGCAGTTCTTAGACACTTATCCATGAATATGATAAATAGCCATGAGGACATAACGGATCCTCGCCTCACGCCTTGCATAATATCGAACCAGTCACTTGGTTTCCCATTTACCCTTACACTCGCTTTACTACCTGTATATATTGTTTTTATTGCTTGTAGGAGCCCTCCATTTACTCCATACTCTTTCAAGACTTCCCAAAGTTTACTTCTATTTACCTTGTCGAATGCTCTTTCTATGTCAATAAATGCACAGAAAACTTTCTTTCCTACTCTCAAGCTTTTTTCTGTGATCTGTCTTAGGCTAAATATCTGATCTGTACATGACCTTCCTGGCATAAATCCACTTTGGACTTCCCACATCTTCTCTTCTGTAATTTCCATTACCTTACGGATAAGTTTTTTTGAGTACATTTTACTTACGGTACTTAGTAGGCTGATACCTCTGTAATTACTGCAGTTGTTTTTATCTCCCTTTCTTTTGTATATTGGTACGATAATCGCTTTTGTCCACTCGTCTGGGACTTCTCCTGTCTCTAAACATAAATTTATCAATTCGCAATTAAATATTGTCGATTAGTCACAATTACATTTAGTGTGTAAAAAGTCTGTAGCTTCTGACTTTGTTTATCTATGAATTCCATTCTGTTAAAAAACAAAACGTTTTCAAGGTTTTTTGATGTCAAATAAAATTCTACAATACCTTCAACTTACTTTTAGTTCTTGTAATTTTTTAAAAACTTCGTGATAATTATTTTAAAATCTTTAACATCTTTTACAATTCCTTTGAAAATGTTTCAATCTTTGGAATCCTCTAGGAACCTATACAATTCCAAGGAGTCCGTTGATCCGTAGAAATCCCTCCAAAATTTTTTCCATTTCATGTACTCCCTAAGTTATCTAGAAATTCTTTGAAATTCCCTAAAATCTCTTAAAATCTTCGAAATCCTCAGCTATCTTTGATACACTTTCCATTCAATTCCTTGACTTATTTTTTATCATGCAATTCCTTGGAACCTTGTAATATATCATAAAATCTTTTATATCCTTTGAAATCCTTTGAAATCCATTGAAACTATTTAAATGTCTATAATCATTGGAGATCCTTTAAAATTGCGTCGGTTTGGCAAAATCTTTACAAATTCCTTAAAATACGTTGTAATCCCGTGAATTGTCTTAAAATTTGTAATATCTCTTAAAAACTATTTTAAATTTTGGAAACTCCTTAATGTCTTCAACATCTTGAAATATTTTAAAATTTCCATTTTTATGACCACGGATGTTATTTTAGCCAATGTGCAAAGCAATTTAAAAGTATGTTTAAGTGCAAAGTGGAAAAATAGAAGCATTATTAAGCAATTTCAGAAAATAGTAGCATTTATAGAGAAATATTGTCCAAAATTATAGAAAAATAATTGCATCGGCAAAAAAAAAGTGTGAAAAAGTGTGAAGTATTATTGTTAATTCATTGAGCCATATCCCTTTCGGGAGCGTTGTGAATATGAGGCCAGCACTTTACCTATCTTTTTATGGCACAAAATTGAGATCATCACTTACAGGAATAAAAAGAAATCATTAAAATATAAAATTATAAAAATATTTCTCAGTTGGCCACAGGATATGTCTGGGAAAATCTAAACAAAAGTCACCCTACCTTTTGGGCGACGAAAACATCTTTGCATGCTGACCTTCACATCTCATGTAACCCACGTAACTAAACACAATTTATTGTAATCTTACCTACTAATTGTGGCGTGGTTCTTGATATATTTGAATATTCTTATTTACATAATTTGTTGTGTTTCTGCATTGTTGAACTCGCAAACGTACTTTAAGATGAAGAAGCAGGTCCACACCAATCACGACGCAATGAGCAGCCATGTGTCCCATGAGCACGAAATAACGGAAGGGAACGGAACATGTGAAACTGTGAATCTGTGTCTGAGCCTGCGCATTTGCCCTTTTACAAAAATTCTGTATTTCCCGCCAACATAGTAACCACCCTTCTAGAAAAAAATGATTGGACCCGATTGAGACCGATTAACAGGTAAATCGTTTTGAATTGGTATTAATAGGGACAAAATTTTGTTCATCGTTCTCAATCGTTTTCAATCGGGACAAGCGTTTGAATCGTTCTCAATCGGGTAAGTGCATAGAGACGTCGATCGGAAACCTAACCCTAAAGACCGACTAAAAACGCGTGCAGTTGACAATATAATTTGGTGTTTTTTGAACCTGGATTCAGTGATCTTTTGAATTTTTTGAGTCTTTCACGTGGAGGGTCTTCGGATTTGTTCAGGTAAAAGTGTTGGTGGTTGGAAATGTAGTTTTTGGTTTTCTGAAGGTGACTTGGATGATTATTTCAATTTTTCAAATATTTTTTTAGTGCTTTACGTGGAGACATTTAGGATTTATCGAATTAAAAGTGGAAGGGGTGGTCTTAGGGGGTTATTGAATATTATAATGGGATTGGAAATATAGTTCGAAGTTTTCTGAAGGTAACTTGTGTGATTATTTAAAATTTTGAAATTTGTTGAGTGTTTTACGTGGATACTCTTAGGATTTATTAAGGCAAAAGTGGAAGGGGTGGTCTTAGGGGGTTGTTGAATATCATCATAGGATTGAGAATATAACTTGTAGTTTTCTGAAGTTGACTGGGGTAATTATTAAAATTTTTTGAATTATTTGAGTGTTTTACGTAGAGGCTTTTGGGATTTGCTAAGGTAAAAGTAGTACTGGTGGTCTTAGGGGGTTGTTGAATATTATCATGGGGTTAGAAATATAATTTTTGGTTTTCTGAAGATGACTTGGATGATTATTTCAAATTTTTTTATATTTTTTTATTGTTTTACGTGAAGACATTTAGGATTTATCGAATTAAAAGTGGAAGGGTTGGTCTTAGGGGGTTATTGAATATTATAATGGGGTTGGAAATATAAGTTGGGGTTTTATGAAGGTCATTTGGGTGATTATTTCAAATTTTTCAATTTTTTGAGTGTTTTCTGTAGAAGGTCTTCAGATTTGTTCAGGTAAAGGTGGTAGGGCTGGTCTTAGGGGTTTTTTAAAATTATTATTACGGGGTGGGAAATATGACTTGGGATGTTCTGTGCTACAGAAATATTCGGCAAGCAGCTACCGCACGTTAGTTCTCTTCTTAAGAATTAAAAAAACTGAAAAAAGGGAGGTGGAAACCCGGGTACCCCGTTACACCGATGAAGGGGTTTTTTAAATATAATTTGCAACCTAAATTTCGAAATGAAAATAAAATAATATTGTTAATTTATTTGAAAAATAACTTCTAATAACCTGTTTAATTATTATACTTAGGTATCAAAACCAAAAAGAAAAAAAGCCGCAACCAGATTAAACAAATTAACATGTTAATGACAAATAATATGATAATATAATGAAAATTACTACAAAATAAGTTATTTCAAAATATGTTGACGCCTGCTCCTTGATCGCGAGGGAATTATTCAACAATTTTACATCTTTTTAAAAGTTATCTTTTACAGAGATGTAAAAAAAGTGAATACACATTTTCAAATAATTCCCGCGAGATCAATGTGCTGCCACCAACATAATGGCAGATTTACTTTATCTCGAGTCCCGATTGAGAACGATAGGCAATGATAGCCGGCCTCAATCGTTCCGAATCGGTGCGACCCGATTAAGAAACACAATTGGGAACGATTGAAATTTTTGTTCAATCGTTCGCAATCGGATCCAATCATTTTTTTGTAGAAGGGCAATGACAAATCAGCGTCATATAATTCATAGTTCGGTTTTGGAGTATGGTGCCAGATGGTGCTAGGTTATGCTTGATTACTAGATTCGTAATGGATTCTTATTTTGTCGCATTCGTCCTTTGCTTTTCCGCTTTGTCTATAATGTAAATGTTGAAATATCACACGATCTTGAACACGCGAGTGAAATATTAAGCCTTTTTCTCCTGAAGACATTCACTCAGAGGTAGGAAGCTGTGCTATTTTATATTACTTCAAAATGTGGGATATTCTCAAATCAATTCTTAACATTGTATTGTGATACATATGATGATACCATATACTCCTTCTTAGATTTTTCTTAAAATCTTTTTATGATCGCACAACGATATAAAGTGTCGTGTATTGCAAATTTCTAAGTATGGATAATGAAAGTAAAGTACCATAACCTCTGAAATGCACGTATAGACTGTTGTAAGTGTTATACGCTATAGTATAAACGCAATTATTCTATATATCCTGAAACTATAAACCTTTGCGAAGTGGAAGTAAAGGGACCTACGTGGACCTACGCTCTATTCTGCCCAACTATTTTTCTACTATACCATTTACCATACAATTAAATTAACTTGATAAAATCAATAATTAAAAAAAATATGAACGGGATCCATGCCTTTAATAATGATATGCACAATAAAAATCTTAGAAACAAAAATGTGACCTTTCCCTAATTGTTAAAAAAAGAAATAACCAGAATGACATCCTTCTGCAAATGTTAAAAATAAACAATTATCCTTCAGCCAATTCATGAAATAAGGAAAACCAAACTTTCATCCTTATTTTCAACTCTCGATAAAAATATTAAAAATATAAATTATCCCTCTCTGCCAATTAGAAAAAAATTGAAAACAAAAATTTCCTTATTTTATTTGACATTAAAAAACCTTGAAAACATTTTGTTTTTTAACAGAATAGAATTCATAAATAAACAAAGTCAGAAGCTACAGACTTTTTACACACTTAATGTAATTGTGACTAATCGATAATATTTAATTAGCTAAAAATAACGTCTACGGGATTTTTTGGGTCACTGATTACCAATCTGAAGTCAAAATTCGAAATAAAAGATCCATTTATGGCGTAAACAACATTTAATGGGGGTATTGTATCCGCCATTCTGAATTTCGAAATTTGGACTTCAGATTAGTGATAAGCTGCCCAAAATACACCCGAGGATTCATTTTGGAGCTACGAGACTGATTTTTTCATTTTTGCCGCCATATTATATCCGTCATTTTGAATTTTGACATCAAATTCGTAATCGGCGACCTACAAAACGCCTGAAAACCCATTTTGAAGCTACGGGACTTAGGGCGCAGTCCCATGAAGGCAGATCAGTAGAATAGTGGAACAGTTTTGACCAATGAGGTGCTTGCACAAGCTCTAGCAGTCACCTCATTCGTCAAAACTGCTCCACTATTCTGATAATCTACCTCCATGGGACTACGTCATTATTTTTACATTTCTGGTCTTCTATATTGGATCCGCCATTTTGAATTTGGAAAATTTCAAAAAAATTGACTCCAAATTCGTAATTTTTAATAGATTTTAGTGTATTTTAACGGTTGCAAAAGATCTCATCATTTTTATAGAAATTTTAACAGATTTTTATGTAGACTCAAAAATTTCAGCCCTGCTTTGTCCTTATTTTCTCATGTCTATGGCCTACTTTGTCCCTTTTTTTAAGTCTGGTTTTCATACATTCCGAAAATCAAATCTGGTCACAAAAGAGTGCATAATTACCATTGTTATTTTAGTGAAATGATTGGAAAGTTTTGTACAGAATTTTTCAATCTTGCAGAATGTCGACTAAAGAATTTCCTGTGATTCAATTTGCGAATGAAGGATTTGAGGTTATTCGCAGGAAATTTGCGGTTTTCGATGAGTCGGATGCAATTATAGCAAGCTACTTTTCAAATCTGAGGTCGCAAAAGAAGATAGACGATTTGTTGAAGAAAAATCCGGAAAAAGATGACGCAGTAACGTGGACTGATGAAAACGGAAAACCGTGGCCGGTTGAAACCGTTTGTTGCTATACCCGTAAGTTATCATTTTCTTCTAAAAAAAATTCACTACATAATTTGTTCTTTTCTTGTTTGCTTTTAAAGTAGCTTGCTGAACTGCAGAAGAACCCCTTTCGGGGTAGGTGTGACTTGCTCGGTTGGAAAAGCTAGTGAATAGGTATATAGGTATAAAGTAGGTCGGTATATGGGTATAAGGTATATAGGTATATAGGTGTGAGGTATAGATGTTTTAGATTGATCTGGAATTATCATGTTATTTATTTAAATGAGACGTTCATTCCGGAACACTTCTCCGACCCAGGTTGCTGATCAATCTCTATAGCGATCACCCCAAGCGAGGAGCCTCACAAAATTGTTATGCATGGTTCTCCACTTGGGCCCATTAGTATTCAAGGTCGTTGTTTCAGGCATCATTCACTCTATTGTCACTCTGTTAGAAAACTATTTGTCGCCACACTTTTCTGTCCTGGCATACTACTCTAGCTTCTTTAACGTCCATGCATTTTTTCGTGCAGGCTCTTGTATTTCTATGGCTTCTTATGTCTCTTCGGATGAGTGTCTCATTCACAGATTCTAACCATTCTTTCGGCGGTATACCTCTGGGCATTCTGCCATTTACTTTACCTTTATAGACTTGCTTCGCCAGTCGTTCATCTTTCATTCTTTCGAAATGTCCGAACCACCTTAGCTGATTTATTTCCCATATGTCAAATAGTGTGTCTCCTGTACCACATTCTTTGAGGATTGTCTCGTTTCGGACTTTGTCCATCAGTGTTTTCCCGCATATTATGCGCAGGGGTTTCATGCCGATCGTGTTGATTTTACTTCTGTCCTTTTCTTGAAAGGTCCATGTCTCGCTACCGTATAGAACAGTTGGTACGAATATAGAATTATGTATGGCCATCTTAGCTTTTTTTGATATATTTTTATTTGTGAGGATGGACCCTGCTCTACCGATAAACTGCTTACCCTTATTTATGCGCCTATCTAACTACACATCTATTTTCCGTCGTCAGTGAATAGACTACCTAGATATACGTACTTGTCAACTTGTGCTAATCTCTCATCATTCAGGACAATGTTGCATATTGTTTTCTCACTTTTACCCTTAAACACCATGATTTTCGTTCTATTCACGTTAATTTTGAGGCCCATGTTCTTCATGCTTGTATTAAGTTTATTCAACATTCTTTGCAAGTCCTCGACTGATTCTGCCATAACAATTTCGTTATCTGCGAAAGCTAACTCACGTACCTTGACGGTTTCGAGATCTACAACTCCTTCGTCGAAGAGGGCAGTTCTTAGAGACTTATCCATGAATATGATAAATGGCCACGAGGACATAACGCATCCTTGCTTCACACCTTGCATAATATCGAACCAGTCACTCAGTTTCCCGTTTAACCTTACACTCGCTTTACTACCTGTATATATTGTTTTTATTGCTTGTAGGAGCCCTCCATTCACTCCATACTCTTTAAGGACTTCCCAAAGTTTACTTCTATTTACCATGTCGCATGCTTTTTCTAGGTCAATAAATGCACAGAAAACTTTCTTTCCTACTCTCAAGCTTTTTTCTGTGATCTGTCTCAGGCTAAATATCTTATCTGTACATGATCTTCCTAGCATAAATCCACTTTGGACTTCCCATATCTTCTCTTCTGTAATTTCCATTACCCTACGAATAAGTATTTTTGAGTATATTTTACTTACGGTACGTAGTAGGCTGATACCTCTGTAATTACTGCAGTTGCTTTTATCTCCCTTTCTTTTATATATTGGTACGATAATCGCCTTTCTCCAATCGTCTGGGACTTCTTCTGTCTCGAAACATTAATTTATGAATTCGCACGACCTGTGAGGTATGTACTCGCGACCGTATTTAAGCATTTCAGCGCTAATACTGTCTATACCCGCAGCCTTACCGTTTTTCAAGTTCTTAATTATATCTCTTACCTCAATGACACAGACTTTTCCAATTGGGTTTTCTAATGCAATATGTTCTATGTCGTAGTTTTGTTGCCCTATATCTTCACCTCCTAATAGTTCTTTAAAAGAGTCTTTTAAAGCGTCTACTATTCCGTCTATATCATATATCATTTCACCTTTGCTGTTTCTCATGTTAACAAACTCTGTACTTTTACTTTCCTTCAACTGTTTATATAATAGTTTCACAATTCCTTCAAAGCAGTTTTTTATTTTGTTCTCTTCTTCTGATCTGGTTTTCTCTGACCTCTCTTTTACTAGTCGTTTAATTTTCCTCTTTTTGTGTTTGTAATCATTTTTGCGTCTATTTCTCTCCTCATCGCTAAGACCTGTCATGTTCAGCGTTTTATTGTGCGCTTCTTTCTTTTCTTTTTGGGCTGCCTCAATTTCATCGTTCCACTACGCATCGCCAGACTTTCTTCCTACCATCGCCGTACGACACACTTCAATCGCAGTTTTAACAATGGTATCCCGTAATGAAGCCCATGCGTCCTCTATATCTTCATTACTTTCTAGCGGCTGCCAAATTGCCTCGTCTATGCGTTCGTTTATCTTATTTTGAAAATCTATTCGCACTTCCGGCTTCTGTAAATTTTCGACCTTGATTCGCGTTTGTTTCGTTTGTTTGGTTCTCTTTCTTCTCCATCCCCGCCCTAAGTTCATTTTGGAGCCTAAAAGGTAATGATCAGTATTGCATTCGGCCCCCCTCATGACTCTTTTATCCGTAACTAGTTCTCCTAGTCTCTCATCCGCAATCACGAAGTCAATTATACTGCGGTTATTTCCTTCACACCATGTGTAAGTGTGGATCATTTTATGTCGAAACCAAGTATTTGTAATGAAAAGGCCCTTCTCTAAGCATAAGCTAACTAATTTTCCCCGTTATAATTTTTTCTTGTTGGGTCCCCAAAATTGCCTAGCACCCCTCCTGTATCTTTATCCTGACGTTGGACGCCGACCCATCCGTCCATATCTCCTAACAAAATTATTCTTTCACCTTGACCGCAAGTACTTATTGTATAATTCAAAGTGTCCCAGAAGGCGTCCTTAACTTCTCTCGAATCGCTATCAACTAGTGCGTAGCACGCTATGATAAATAATCTTCTGATTCCTACCTTCATTCTAGCCCATAGCAATCTGAGTGATACAAAATTATGCTCTATGTCACTGAAATACGGTCCAGTTGACGCTCGTTTGGAATTTCCAACTAGTGAAAATTTTCTCGCTCAAACGTCAGCATATTGCTCAATTTTGCATGATTGTATAGTTGAGTATGAGCCAAAAAGTGGTGTGATGAAGAAGTAAGTATAAGACTGCTGTAACCACATGGCAATAGTTTAGTTGCAATCAAGATGGAGTACTTGGTGGATATGCAGGGCTTCAAGTTAACAGCCAATAAAGTTGTTTTGAAAGAATTGGCTACATTACCAATCTGTGATGAGACAGTCAAAAAGCCATATTCTTTTCTCTTTCAACCACCCTGAAAGTGGAACAACGTTCCGCCAAAATATAAGTCTGTAAACATTTGGGCAGAGCGGAAACATCATGGAATAATATGGAATTCAGGTGATTTGCCCTATTCTCTATTACCTGTAATACTCGGGAGTGTTTTAAAAGATGCAATGAAAATTTATGTAAAAAAAATCATATGTATGAAAATTACTCTAATTGCGCCATTAAAAATGTACTTCTATTGAAAAACTGGATGTCTTTGGAACAGTTCTGTTAGATTAGTTTTAATTTGTAGAGAAAATAAAATATTTTTTTGCACATTTAATTTATAGTCTACTTATTTTTAAGTAAAATGTACTGGCTTTTTGGAAATAAATAAAAAAGCAAGAGTGAGAAACTTGTGTTGCTTTTTCCGAGTTCCTTGTCCTAATAATAATAAGTGTGAATTGTAGATAAGTGAATGGCTAGGTCAGTGAACATCGTTGGCATCGTCCTTGCCATTGGGAGATTAGGTCTGATGGATCAGGTTGATCCGATAGCTATATTAGTTTGAGAAAAGTATTTTCCAGATTGTTTAAAATGAAAAAAATAAATTCAGATTCAATTAATTTTCTGTTCTTTATTTGCAATAACTTGTATTTTCACAAA
>CAKNXH010030544.1:0-14985 GCA_932178445.1 Andricus quercusramuli | reverse complement strand
GAATTTCCGTATGGAATTTCCACATGGAATTTCCGTAGAACGGTTTCCGTAGAATTTTTTCACGTGGGTTGTCATGACTGTAATACGTAAACTAAAATAATGACTAGAATACGTTATAACGTTAATGGAAAATGTTATGTCGGCATAAATGATGATATCTGACAGGTTTCAAGTCAAACAGACGCTCTAAATGAAAAAAAAATCTGTCCACAACCGGAATTCACGACCATTATCGGTGCATCAAGGAAATGTGATATTTTATAACTTGCATATAAATCGGTGAGACATCTTAAATCACTACGAAAATACTGTAAAATATCGATAACACTCACCTGTTTGAGATAATTTACTTTGATTTATCGCAGGTTTCAAACATTGGTAAATTACAAATGCGTTAATTTTTACACCTTTTTTTCAACATGATCGCAGCTAATGCACAAATCGTCTATTTACGTTTCTATCACCTCGAAAACTGTGTACTACTGTCAGAATACAAGTACGCCACCAGTTACATCCGGCATATTTGTATTATGTCAGTTGTCACGCAGAGGTGCGCACAACCAGAGAATGCCTGCAACTTGTCGCTCTCCCCTAAATATTTCATCGCATTAAGAGTGAAAAATATCAAGTCAAAGAAATGATGTCCTAGAAGGTAGGAACCTTGGTTTATTGAATATGTTTTAGGCGTCTGAAGAACTCTTTCTTCAGTCCAATGAAGTTGATTATTTGGAAGGGATGAATATGTCTCAGAATCGAATGATTCATACATGATTGGAGCAATTAATTTTTTTCCTGAGTCAAGAAAAAATTCACTCAAGATAAATAAATTTCCATTCGATTGAAGAATTATTCATTCCATGCTAGGAACTATCATAATTATAACAATGAATCAATTATCTAAATGCAAACAATATTCTTCCAGGATAAATCAATATTCGATTAATTGGAACAAAATATTCAACTCTATAAGTTGATATAATTTTTCCAATGAAATAACGACCTAAATTGAAGAAATATTCATTCAACATGATTGAATATTCATTCAGTTAAACAAACATGTATTGCATTCTAGCAATTATCATAATCAACATAATGAGAAAATTGTTTAATTTTAAGCAATATTCTCCAACTACAAATGTATATTCATTAAATTAAAAAATATTCATTGCATGCCAGGAGTTGACATGAACATTGCAACGAAATAATGACTTAAGTTGGAGAAATATTACGACCCCGAAGTTAGCTATGCATATATGCTTTTGAAATTTCAAAATTATATTAAAAATAAAGTAATAGTCCTAGCGGAAAACTAAAAACAGCCCTGTCTTTTTGTCAGTCATATCTCTAGGTTCTTTTTTCATTTTCTGTAAAAAGTCATTTTTCAAACAATTACAATGTTAATTGACATTCGTCTTTTATTATGAACAAAAGCATTTTTCGGAAAGTAATTTTAAGAATAAAGGAAGATTCCCCCCTACCATATGTCGAGGTGTTTTTTTTCATTTTTGCAATAAACAAATTATTTAAACAATGACATTGCTATTAACATTTTTCCAGGTTTTTCAAGTTTAGAGACAAAGATATTAGCAAAACATATAATAATACGAGAGTAAACCATTATTCAAGCTGCGCAAACATTCACTTATCAATAATTAATAAATTATCTATTGTTTTTATCCCCTCCACGTTCACTCCTTCACGTTACGCCATTCAGCATATACATTTGAAATTTCAACTTTTTCTATAAATAAAACTATAAGACCGATCGGAAAAGTGAAGATACCACTGGATTCATGTCGGCCATATCTCTAGGTGTTTTTTTTTCATTTGTTTAAAAAAGTCGTTTTTTAAACAATTAGATTGTTTATAATTTTGGACAATTTATTAAACAATGATAATATGGGACGAAATGTTACATACTGCAACATAACGTAGCCTACAGTATGATAATTGAAAAAAAAATTCAAAAATGAAAAAAAGTTTGTTCAAACAATGCTTTTATCCCCTCCACGTTCACTCCTGTTTAAACAAACTTTTTTTCATTATTGAATTTTTTTTTCCAATTATTATGCTTTAGGCTTGTTATGTTTCAACTATAAGCTACAAATCTCTCTCTCTGTGTGTTCTCTACCTCAAGACGTTTAAGTTCAGACTGTCCGAGACTGTCGAAACGCGGGGCCTGTCTCACCGATTCGCGTATTCCTTCGCGCTGAACGTAACACACCGCGAGGCTGTGCAAAGATCTAATGGTATCAATTTTTTGCTGAATTGCTTCCGTTCCCACGTTCGTTGGGAGAGATAATTTGATGGGTTGAAAGTCACTATATGTGACAAGGCTACGTTATGTTGCAGTATGTAACATTTCATTTGATATTATCATTGTTAAATGAATTGTCGAAAATTATGAACAATCTAATTGTTTAAAAAACGACTTTTTTAAATAAATGAAGAAAACTCCTAGAGATATGGCCGACGTGAATCCAGTGGTATCTTCACTTTTCCGATCAGACTTATAGTTTTATTCATAAAAAAAGTTGAATTTCCAAACCTATATGCTGCATGGCGTAGCGTGAAGGAGTGAACGTGGAGGGGATAAAAGCATTGTTTAAACAAACTTTTTTTCATTATTTAATTTTTTTTTCAATTATTATGCTTCAAGCTACGTTATGTTGCAGTATGTAACATTTCGTTTCATATTATCATTGTTGAATAAATTGTCAAAAATTATAAACAATCTAATTGTTTGAAAAACGAATTTTTTAAACAAATGAAAAAAACACCTAGAGATATGGCCGACATGAATCCAGTGGTATGTTCACTTTTCCGATCGGACTTATAGTTTTTGTTGTAACGTAGTGATTTTTGTGCACGTGTAAGACAAGCTTAGTTTGTGTGAACAATTTGGTTGTGGGAACGCTGTTCTCGTCACTGCTGAATGGCAACGTCGCTTTGCTCGTGTTCTGGGCCTTGTGTGTCTCTAGGACCCTTCAGTTGTTTCGTTACCTACGGTCACGCGAGTACGTCATCCGCAACGTTTGTAAGGGTATCGAATAAATTACAGATTAATGTCAGTTGTGTTGTTTTCACTCAAAGATCTATGGATAGTACCTCGTTTTAACAGGTTATGGGCCCCAGGATCGTTTTCGAATAAGTAAAAACGTAAAACAAAAGCAGTGAGTGTCGTGGCGTTGTTTCGCTTTGTGTAGTGTGACGCCGTATGAGTGAGTGAAAGCGTCGTATTTTGTGAAGTGTTTTTAAAGTGAATCAAAATGGCTTCGGCGCACTCAGTTCGTTTGGAACCTTTAGGAAAGGACAATTTTGACACTTGGAAGCTTGAGATTGAAACACTGCTGGTTAAGAATGACGCGTGGGTTTATGTGAACGGTAAGAAGCCCAAGCCAGTGGTAATAGCGGAAGATGCAACGACAGAGCGTGCGGCTGAACAATGGGAAGAAGCAGACCTGAAAGCACGTTCAGACCTGATTCTGGCGATTAGTCCTTCGGAACTGAAGCAGATAAAAGGATGTGCAACTTCAAATGCTGTTTGGGTAAAGTTGCACTCAATTTATCGATCGAAGGGACCTGGCAGGAAAGCCACGTTGTTAAAGCAACTCATCTTGCACAAAATGCAAGAAGGTGAGGACGTGCGCGATCATATTTCGAGATTTTTTGATGCAGTCGATAAATTAGAGGAAATGGAGGTCGATATTAACCAGGATCTCCTAACTATTTTATTACTGTATAGTTTACCGGAAAACTACGAGAACTTTCGTTGTGCAATCGAGTCACGTGACGAATTGCCGACTCCGGAAACGTTAAAAATAAAGATAATCGAGCAAAATGATGCGCGAAAGGCTCAACATCGGGATAGCGGTCAAAACGCGATGATTGCGAGTAAAAAATTTTAAAAACCCGCGAAATCGAATAACAATAAATCGGACAGTGACGGGAAATTTCCGTTCAAGTGTCTTTGGTGTAAAAAGGTCGGACATAAAGCCTCGCAGTGTGGTAAGGACAAGAACGCTGATAACGCTAAGAAAGTTGAAGAAGTGAGTTATCTTGTGACTACCGCGACTTGTGAAGTTCAATCCGCGCCTAAGGTAAAATCGTGTGCTTCTTCGCGTAAATGGTGTTTGGACAGTGGTTGTACGTCACATATGTGCCACGACGCAGAGTTGTTTCAGTCTACGGCAGAACCAAAGCAACGCTCGTTGAATCTCGCTAGCAGTGCATCTGCGGAAGTTAGAGCGAAAGGTACAGTTCGACTACTGGTAACTAACGGCCGCGAAGACAAGATTTTGAATCTTAAAAATGCGCTTTATGTTCCTGATCTACGAACTAATTTGATGTCAGTTGCGAAAATAACAGACCGAGGATGTACCGTGACGTTTCATAAAACTGGAGCAGAAATTCGTGACGAGCATGGTGACGTTAAGGTTGTTGCCGATCGTATGGACGATCTGTACTATGTGCGCGAAATTGTGGAAAGTGCGGCAACAGTGGAAGAAAAGTCTCCGAAAACAAAGCTCGGCACGTGGCATCAGCGCATGGGTCATCTGAACGAGAGAGACCTGAAGAGAGTCGTGAAGGATGGCGGAATAGTGGGAGCAGAGGTAGAGGGGAAGTGAGTCTTCCTACTTGCGAAGTATGCTTGAAAGGGAAATTCGCCAAATCGCCTTTTCAAGACGACTTCTCGAGATGGTGCGAAGTTCGATTTCTAAAGAAGAAGAGCCATCTCCTGCCTGCATTCAAGGACTACAAGGTTTTAGTGGAAAATCAGTGCGGTAAGAAAATAAAACATCTACAGTCAGATAATGGAAAGCAGTATTGTAATAAGGACTTCGACGATTTTCTGGCTCAGAACAGCATCAAAAGTAGGCTCACCGTCACACACACCCCTCAACAAAACGGTGTGGCGGAGAGGAAAAATCGAACTCTGGTGGAAATGGCCAGATGTATAATGATTGAGTCGGGCCTGTCACCATCTTTTTGGGCTGAGGCGATTGCAACCGCCAATCATGTACGGAACAGATGCCCATCGAAAAGTATAGGAGGAAAGACTCCTTTTGAACTGTGGAATGGGAGAAGACCATATGTTGGTTCTTTCAGAACTTTTGGGAGCAAAGCTTTTACTTTGGATAGAACTCCGGGCAAAGGAAAGTTTGAGCCACGTTCGCAGGAGTGTATCTTCGTGGGATACTCTGAGCAGTCGAAGGCGTATCGGGTCTGGATTCCCTCAATCAGGAAGATTGATTCAACACGAGACTTGAAATTCGTCGATGAGCCTCGAGCACAGGGAACTTTTGAGGATTTTATCACGGAAGATTCGCTGGAGAAGGAAGAACACCCTACGGAAATTGAAAAATCTTCGAATGATACAGGAAACGTGATAATTCCCTTGAAGTCTGTTGAACCTGCAGACCGTCAGAACGTGATTCATCGAGAGAATGAGACGGAAGCTCCGGAATCATCGGACGGAGAGGATCGTGAAGAAGAGGTCCGGCAAGCACCGATTGCAGTTCAGAACGTCGCTGTGGAGAGAAGAGGTCCTGGAAGACCTCGTACAGTCAGGACTGGGACCAGGGGAAGACCACGAAGAGAATTTCAAATGGTACTCGAAAATATTCGAGAAGACCAAGAATATGCTGAGTATGCTGGAATGGCTGAAATTCCAATCAAGGAAGCTCTAAGTGGACCTGAATCTAACGACTGGATGGAGTCTATTCGTGAAGAGTTTCGTTCATTAGTGAAAAATGAAACATGGGATATTGTTAATCGGCCCTCCGACAAAAATGTTATTGGCTGCAGAATCTTCTTACGGAATAAACAAGGAACGAACGGAAGTGTAGAGAAGAGGAAGGCACGACTTGTAGCAAAAGGCTACAAAGGCACCTGTTGCACGGTTAAGTTCGATTCGTGTCATCGTAGCTGTCACAGAAGAGTTACGCCTGAATATTCATCAGATGGATGTGACTACTGCGTTTTTGAGCGGAGAGCTGGAGGAGAAAATATACATGGAACTTCCAGACGTCCTCGAGGAAGCTCTTCAACAAATAGCTCTGGACAAGGGAGGCGAGAGAATGACCAACACAAAAGCAAGAAAAATGCTTAAGAATCTTCAACGAGATGGGGATTTGAGCAAAGTGTGCCTGCTGCGGAAGGCGTTGTGTGGTCTTTGACAAGCGGGAAGACAATGGTATAAAAAGTTAGAATGCAAGCTGCGAGAACTTGGAATGACACCCTTGGCGGCTGATCCATGTGTTTAGGTAGGAAGACGAGAAACGGACATTTTGCTAATGGCCATCTACGTAGACGACATCGTTACTGCATCGCAGAACGAAGAGTGGATAGCAGAAATGAAAATCAGTCTAATGCAAGAGTTCGAGATGAAAGATCTCGGGAAGATTCAACATTGTCTAGGCTTTGAATTTACGTATGCTGCTGACGAGATTTTCATGACTCAAAGGAACCAAATTTGACAGATTCTGAAACGTTTCGGAATGGAGGATTCGAAACCAGTGGGGACACCAATGGATTCGGGGGCAAAGCTGTTCAAACCCGAGAACTCATCGAAAGAAGAGATGGAAATGTATCCTTTTCGTGAGTTGATTGGATCTCTCATGTATCTGGCTGTCGGGACTCGACCAGACATCGCATATGCGGTCAGTGCACTGAGTCAGTTCAGCACTTGCTATGCGAAGCATCATTGGGTCGCTGGCAAGAGAGTACTTCGGTTCTTGAAAGGTACACTGAACCATGGTATACGTTTCCAGAGAAGCGATAAGGATCTGGAAGGATTTGCTGATGCTGACTGGGGAGCATGTCTCGAAGATAGGCGCTTCTACACCGGATTTGCATTCATTCTGGGAAGAGGTCCTATCAGTTGGGAAGCGAAGAAGCAACGGACAGTTGCGCTTTCTAGTACAGAAGCGGAGTACATGGCTTTGACAGAAGCTACCAAAGAGGCAATGTACCTCAAAAGATTCCTGGAGGAGCTGGGAGTACGGAAGGATTCAGCAGTCGTTATCTTTAATGACAATCAGGGGGCTCAGAAGCTGGCAAAAAATCCCGTATTCCATGCTCGAACGAAGCACATCGACATTCGACACCATTTCGTCCGGGAAGCTTTGGAAAGTGATCAGGTACATCTTGAATACCTGTGCACTGGAGAAATGTTAGCGGACGTGCTGACAAAAGGACTGCCTGGTCCGAAGCACCGAAAATGTTTGAAGAAGCTGGGACTTGGACCTGCGAAGATGCTGAATTTCACAAAATCAGCTTGAGGGGAAGTGTTGTAACGTAGTGATTTTTGTGCACGTGTAAGACAAGCTTAGTTTGTGTGAACAATTTGGTTCTGGCAACGCTGTTCTCGTCACTGCTAAGTGGCAACGTCGCTTTGCTCGTGTTTTGGGCCTTGTGTGTCTCTAGGACCCTTCAGTTGTTTCGTTACCTACGGTCACGCAAGTACGTCATCCGCAACGTTTGTAAGGGTATCGAATAAATTACAGATTAATGTTAGTTGTGTTGTTTTTACTTAAAGATCTATGGATAGTACTTTGTCCTAACAGTTTTATTTATAAAAAAAGTTGAATTTTCAAATCTATATGCTGCATGGCGTAGCGTGAAGGAGTGAACGTGAAGGGGATAAAAGCATTGTTTAAACAAACTTTTTTTTATTATTGAATTTTTTTTTTCAATTATTATGCTTTAGGCTACGTTATGTTGCAGTATGTAACATTTCATTCTATATTATCATTGTTAAATAAATTTTCAAAAATTATAAACAATCTCATTGTTTAAAAAACGAATTTTCTGAACAAATTAAAAAAAAACACCTAGAGATATGGCCGACATGAATCCAGGGGTATCTTCACTTTTCCGATCGGACTTATAGTTTTATTTATAAAAAAAGTTGAATTTCCAAATCTATATGCTGCATGGCGTAGCGTGAAGGAGTGAACGTGGGGGGGATAAAAGCAATAGATAATTTATTAATTATTGATAAGTGAATGTTTGCGCAGCTTGAATAATGGTTTCCTCTAGTATTATTATATGTTTTGCTAATATCTTTCTCCCTAAACTTGAAAAACCTGGAAAAATATTAATAACAATGCCATTGTTTAAATAATTTGTTCATTGCAAGAATGAAAAAAATACCTGGAGATATGGTAGGGGGGAATCTTCCTATATTCTTAAAACTACTTTCCGAATAATGCTTTTTTTTATAATAAAAGACGAATGTCAATTAACATTGTAATTGTTTGAAAAATGACTTTTTACAAAAAATGAAAAAAACATCTAGAGATATGGCTAAGACAAAGACAGGGCTGTTTTTAGTTTATCGCTAGGACTATTAGTTTATTTTTAATTTAATGTTGAAATTTCAAAAGTATATGCATAGCTAACTTCGGGGTCGTGAAATATTATACATATTCCTGAATTTCAAGTGGCAGTTCCTATGAATTCGAAAATAATTGAACTTGGGAACAAAATGCTTTTTATTTCAAAACCTTTTGAGACATTGAAAATTCCACCAATACTGTGGATTACACGGATGCAATTAAGAGCAAAAATCGCAAATGAACGATTTCCCAGAATCGGAGGCACTGCACACGGCGTGAATGAATTCGAGGCAGATAGTACAGCAGTACCACTTCTTGTGTTCATTTCCTTGCTCACTACATAAGTGATACTGTTGTTCACAGTCAACATTGACATTGCTATCTTCATCGAACTTTTCCCCCGAGTGATCTTGCAGTTCTATTTTCGGCGCCTTTTTAGGCCTTCCTCTGCCACGTTTCAGGACCAGCTGAGTTTTTATTGTTTCTTTGCTGTACACCAGAGCTTCGTTATATGCTCAATCTCGGGGGTTGCCTGAACATGGCCTTGTGCATATATCGCCAGCAGCGAAACGTATACAGGCAGGACCGCCTAACCCGTTTCCATGACATTGCGCAATCTACTTGACTGCGGAGTAATGCAGTGCGTCCCTTCATAGGCGGAGTCGCAACCGTCTCTCACCCTGCCCCCTGAGAAACTGTGGGCACGAGCAATTCTAGGAATTGCTAATATCGCCTGCAGTCGCGCGAGCATATAACGAAGCTCTGGTTTACTTTCATTTTCCTTCGGAAATATGAAACATCTGATGTTCCTCATGAATGGCCACGATCAACACGGTTACGTGCAGCTAGGTACGATTATCCGACGCTGACTGCGCATTAATTGTCGAATTGATACTCTTATCAATTATTGATATTTTTTCAAAAACGTTGCTAAAACGGACGATGAAAATTAAATTAAATACGTATAAGGGATCAACAGTTTTGTGAAAACGCAAAAAGCATGCGAATCATTTGCATGTGATGGAATCTTCACATTTTTCCGTGAATTACAGTGCTACACATTCACGTGACGTTACAATAAGATGCGCACTAATACCCTTCCCTTCTCTAGCACATTATGACCTTGAACATGCATAATTAATTTATGAACTATTGATCCATTGTATATAAAAAAAGTTTATATTTTTCATAACTTTGTGCAAACAATCAGAAGGAAATATATTGAAATGCAAATAGACAAGGTTACGTTAAAAATTTTTAATAACTTAAAAAAGTTATATGCATGGAAAACGTGAATAATAGAAAAGCTCAATCAAACGACGCGATAGCGATCACTCTATTTGAAGAATAAGAAGGCCATATTGAGAAATTGTTAACGTAACCTAGTTGATTTCCATTCCAAAATATTTCCTTCTGATTGTTTTCACAGAGTCAAGAAAAATATGAATTTTGTCATATACAAAGGATCAATAGGCTATGAATTAATTATGCATATGCAGAGTCGTCATACGCTTCTTTTTAAGAGAATTATATTTTCGAATTCAAAAATTTTTCACGGTTTAAATTTCTCTAGTTTTCCTTAGAAAATTGAAATTGCTTAAAGGAACGTGGATTTATAGAAAAAAACATTCTTTGAATGAAAGTTATTATTACATTGCGATGATTATGATAATTTTCAGATTTCAGTAAATATTCTGGAATCGAATTTGATATTCCTCTGCCTCAAAAGAATATTTCTTGAATTCAAGTATTCATTTGATTTAAATGATTATGCCGACTTCTGGCATGCAATCAATATTTTTTCAGCCTAATAAATACATTTTCAATTTAAATAATGTTTGCATTGTGTTTATTATGATAATTATCAGAATGCAATAAATATTTGTTCAATTGAATTGGTCGTGGGTGTGGTGAGCCCACACTTGTAGTTATTTACTACAAGAAACTATCCACCTAGAAACACTACCCGAATCGGGTAGTGTCAC
This sequence comes from Andricus quercusramuli, assembly GCA_932178445.1. NCBI lineage: Eukaryota > Metazoa > Arthropoda > Insecta > Hymenoptera > Cynipidae > Andricus > Andricus quercusramuli. The sequence continues at coordinate 4,658 of CAKNXH010030544.1, read as the reverse complement.
GCCTACCCCTAGAGGCTCGCCGAAAGGGAAACGGCTCAATGGTATAAAAAAAAAAAAAAAAAAAAGAATATTCATTCATCTTCAATTAATATTTGCTCAATGCAAGTCATTGTTTCGTTGCAATGATTTCGTCAAATTCTAGCATGCAATAAATATTTTTCTTCAATTCAATGAATAAGCATTTGTATTGAAAGAATATCTATTACATTTTAACAATTTCACCATTGTGTTGAGTATTATAATTGTTAGAATGCAATAAATATTTGTTTAGCTGAACGAATATTCATTGATCTTGAATAAATGTTTCTTGAATTTGAGTCATTATTTCATCGCGACAATTATATCAACTTATAGTCTTAAATAATTTTTTTTCAATTGAACTAATATAGATTTATCGTATAGAAATATTTTGTAAATTTAGATCATTGCTTTATTGTTATGATTTTGACAGTTCTTAGCATAGAATCAATATTTTTGCAATTAAATGAAAATCCATTAATAACGGGTAAATATTTTCTTGACTCAAAAAAAATTAATTAATTGCTCCAATGATGTATGAATTCTTTAATTTTAAAATATATTCAATTCTTGCAAAGAATTGACTTCATTGGACTAAACAAGGATTCCTTTAAGCGCCTAAAACATATTCAATAAACCTAGGTTCCTACCTTCTAGGAAATTATTTCTTTGACTTAATATTTTTCACTTTCAATGAGAAGAAATGTTGACCTATATTAAATAAATGTCACCAAAGCTCGGATATTTTTTTCCTTGCGCTTCGCGCTAGGCATTTTTCGGTTTTCGCACATCGTGCTCGGCTGAGATAAAAAGAAGAAATTCACATGCAAAAATTATCAAATACACAAAACCTCTACGTTCAATAATTGTTAAATTTGTTTTTATTTTAGATTAAAAAGGAAGTTTCTTCACTTAAGGCGCTATCGGCCTTAAGAATCACATTCTCATTACAATATCCACACACTTTTTGAAGTCCAAAGAAAAACGCTAAATTGCTTAAGAACCAGTTTTGGTTCAACTCACTGAAAATGCTACCAAAAATCGAAAATTCCGTTTCTGGTCAAACAGTGTTTTTTTATTCATAGAAAACTATATTCAAATTTTTGTACATAAAAAAATTTTAACTTTTGATTTTTCGCTTATTTTGTAATGCCATTTTTCACGATTAAAACAAGCACTACGCGTCCTATAAAAAAATAATTAACACTAAATTATTCCTTACTGTCATATCGCAAGAAACCCTAATTCAAAAAATCTTCGAGCTAAAACCAAATGCTCCAGGTTCTGATGGTATCTCAATTAAAATGATTTGCCGTGCTTTACCAGTCATTGGCTCTATTCTTTTGCACATCTATAACTCATATCTACAGGTAGGAATATTTCCTGAAACCTGGAATGCGCAAATATTCGCCCTGTTCCCAACATATCTAACCCTACCTCTCCCAATGGCTTTCATCCTATATCAATCCTCTGTGCCTTGTCTGAACCTTTCGAACGCATTGTACATCAACAACTCAAGAAACACCTTCAAACTAAAAATTTAATGGACCCAATGCAATCTGTGTTTCGAGTCAGGCATAGTACACTCACAGCTTCACTGAAAGTAATTTCTGACCTTAAACGTGCAATTAATGGGAGGTAAATAACAGTTATCGTCTTTTCCTACTTTTCTCAGGCTTTTGATACGGTTCACCATAATCTACCATTGACTAGGCTCAAATCACTCCACCCCTTAAATATGGTTGTAAACTGGTTTGAATCTTGTATTAATAATAATCGTTCTGAAAGAGTACAAATTAGTAATTCAATATTTATACCTCTGAACTTGGAGCAAAATTCCGACACTGCAACTATCACAAATATGCTGAAGACTAGCTCTACCTCTCCGGGCTTATTGCCACTCTTAAGAGCTTACTGGAAAAAATACAGGAGGATATCGATCTGGTAGTGCAGTGGGACTTAATAATTTTCCTCACTCTCAACCTTGCTAAAACTATGACCATACTCATAGGACCTTTCTACACTCCATCATTTAAAACGATTGAAATCCTACCTCATATCTTGATTGATGGGCGTCTCATTCCCTTTGTGGAACCTCCACCAACAACAGCTTAACAGGAATGAAGAAATACTTCCTACTCTAACGCGTATCCTCTTCATTATCACCCTCATCCTCCCTTTCTCTCACTACGGCTCTGTAGTATATGGCAGATATTATTTACGAACTTAATGCAAAGTTTGAGCCTACCCGTAATGCTTGCATTCGGCTCGCCAAAAGAAGACAATTTTTTATGGGCAACTTGCTTTATAGCCTATTCAGTGATAAAGCTCCGCACTATCTTTTGAACCTTTCCATTTTATTGACAAACATAAACCGAAACATTCCAAACTTCGTGAAAGGAAAACAGTTCTAGAAATTCAGCCTCACCGCACGTGTAAAATGCAAAGGTTATTTATTGTTCGTGGCAACACACATTGGATACACTGAAATCCTTAAGTCAAAGATATATATATATATATATATATATATATATATATATATATATCTTGGTTTCGATAACTTTTGAATAGAACAGAAGGGCTTATGACAAAGCCACCGAACGCGTCCTCGGGTTGCGGATAGAGGGTCCCCGTACGAAGGGTTTCTGCTGAATACGGTTACAATAATTAATAAGCAGTCGCGGACAATTGTCCGGGGATGGTCCCGAAGGAATAGCCCCTAAGCGAAGGTGTAAGAACCGTGCCAAAAGCTGCATGCCACCTGGGCGAGGTGTCTTTAACGGTGACTCTGAGATACCGACGACCTCTCAGAGTATCAGCCTTATCCTTGCACGCGGGGCTCTACAAGGATGGACGAACCCTTTCCCTAGCTGCTCGAGGGAACAACAATGAAACCGCCAAACCACCAAAATGTTGTAGATGCGGTTCAAAACGATCGAACGCGCAGAGCACCCGACAATGGATCGCCAAACAATGCCGATCATCCTAGAATTTGGGGTGCTGAAAATAATTTAGATGGAAACACGACGACGAACCGGTGAAACGCCCACATTCAGTGGACGGATCAACTTAAGAATGACATGCTAGACTGCTACGATGACAGTATTATCCCTGTTCGCGGAGGCTTTATGGCGCGTACGCATACTCTGTGGTGCCTGAAACACCCAGAGCTTCAGCACGTTTCGCATCAGTCTTTGCGCTTCCTCAACCGCTGCTTGAACAAGCTGCAGACGAAGATGAAACGACATTAAGACCAACCGCAGAAAGCAGGCACCTTCTGGAAGATGATCGCAATTTCAGTACAAGGAGCAACATCAACATGCAAGTTCCTCTCAAGCCCCAAGCTCTGGCTGAAATGGATGCCTCCCTTCGTGGAGATATCTCACAAGAGTCCGACCTTCGAACCATCAATTGCTCAGTTTATGGGGCTGCGAGAGCTTTGGCTGATACAAATCGAAGGCTGAAGCTGACGATGGATCAAAAGACGAAAAGACGCTTGCACCAACTGAACAAGAAAATTGGATGGCAACACAGAATTCGACCCGTGTTCAATGTGTGATTGACTATGTAGCATCTGGTAGACCGTTCGCGGAAAGGGTTCGAAAGTTCGCCCACGAACTAAGGACCTCGAATCACACACTAAACAAATCAAAGCTGCTGACAATCAAGCAGCATGTTGTTGACAAAATACGGCTGTTATCTGACGTAAGGAGGAGGGTATAAAAGAGGGAGATATGGATCAGGGAGAATTAACAGTTTCTCGCTGACCCATCCTCTTCAGTGATCCCCCTGTTTTTGTAAAAAATCCACCCAAGCCCAAGGAGGTAGAGACTTTTTGGAGATAGGTGTACAGGATCTTGAAAACACTGGAGTTAAAAGAAGATAGTGACAATATCATCCGCTTCAAGGAGTTTTGCGACAGCCTCATAAAATCTGAGGATTGCCCATCAGTCACTGCAGAAGAGGTAAAAAAGCACTTAAAGGCACGAAGAACTTTTCCGGTGCTGGACCAGATTGTATTAAGAACTTTTGGTGGAAGAAGTTTACTTCTATACACCAACATTTGGCCCGCATATTCACCTAATATTTAAAGTCGGAGACGCCCATTTCGCAGTGGCTGGTGTTAGGACGCACTATACTCCTACCGATAAAAGGCAACTTGTCCAAACCAGAGAATTGCAGGCCAATAACTTGTTTGAACACACTGTATAAGATCTTTACAGCTGTCCTAAACAACAGGATTGTTCGACGAATTGAGCCTGTATGGCGAGAGATGTACGAACAACGTGGCCCGAAGAAAGGTGTAGGAGGCTGTCGGGAGAACCTCCTAATTGACAGGTATGTCTGTAAAGACGCTGCAGTTCATCAGCGTGTCCTGTCAATGGCCTGGATTGAATACCGGAAAGCCTTAGATTCAAACTCTCATAGACTTATCATCTGTCTCTTGGAAAGCTTGAAGGTACATCCACACATAGTGAGATGCATAGAGAGATTGATTCCTCTTTGTAGAACTAGATTTACTATCCCATCTAGAAATTATCGTCTGACAACGAACAACGTCACCTTCCAGAGGGGCGGCTTTCAAGTTGATATCATGAGCCCTTTGCTTTTTTGCATCACACTTCTGCCTATATCTCTCG
>CAKNXH010030520.1:17347-29152 GCA_932178445.1 Andricus quercusramuli | reverse complement strand
ATACATACATACATACATACATACATACATACATACATACATACATAAAGACACACATACATGCAGACATACATACAGACAGACACCGACAAAATTTTATGATTTTGTCAATGTCTGTCTGTCTGTATGTATGTCTGTCTGTATGTCTGTCTGTCTGTATGTCTGTATGCCTGTATGTCTGTATGGTTGCCTGAATATTGTAGCCACGCTAACTTTTGAAGGATTTGTAAAAATTTGTAAAAATAGTATATTGTGCTACAAGTGCGGAAAGTAGGCAGTTCCACACGAGTGTGAAGTTTGCTGTACGAGACAGAGGCGAGTCGAAGGGGAGTTGTAGGCGAGTCGTAGGCGAGTTGGAAGCGAGCCGAAGGCGAGCTGTAAACGAGCCGAAGACAAGCCGGAAACGACACGAAGATGAGCCAATGGCAAGTACTGTAAACTTCACAAGAGTTGCAACTGTCTACTTTCAGCACCTGTTGCACACGATATTTTTTCTAACAAATGCAGGAAATTTTCGATTTGAGAAACAGTTGGAATAATTTTTTTGGAAATTTATGGTAATTTTTGGGAATTTATGGTAAAATTACCAAAAATTACCGAAAATTTTTGGAAATTTCCGGTAAATATTTATATTACCAAAAATTTCCAGAAATTCAAGGTATCCAAAGCTTTTTGGAAAAAATCCGAAAATTTCCGGAAAATGCTAAATTTCCGGAAATTTATGAGAAGTTGCTAAAATTTACGAAGAAGTGCTAACTTACTGGAAATTTCAGGTAGCCCAAGCTTTTTGGAAAAAATTTGAAAATTTCCAAAATTTCCGGAAATTTCAGGTATCCAAAAATTTCTGAAATTTTTGGTAATTTATCGGTAATTGATGGTAATTTATCAGTCATTTATGGTAACTTATCATTTCGAGTTTGTCCAATCTCTATTCACTACTCACAATCAGTCTCTCAAGCTTCAAATCATAATGAAGTGAGGTTATTATTCCGACAGTCCTGGAAAGTAAATCTGAATCGAAATGCGCAAGCGCAACAGCAAGAAAAAGTAATCTGGCTGTAGGTGCGCAAGCGCAGCAACAAGAAAAAGTAATCTTGCTCAAAGAGCGCAAGCGCAGCAGCTGGAAAAAGTCTTTTTGTAACGCACGCACGAAATGTTCGCTTTTGGAGGCATGTATTGCGTACGGGAAGTGACCAATTCCAAAGCCGTGGTAAAAAGTAGTTATAAAAAGACTTTTTCTAGCTGCTGCGCTTGCGCTCTTTGAGCAAGATTACTTTTTCTAGCTGCTGCGCTTGCGCACTTCCAGCCAGATTACTTTTTCTTGCTGTTGCGCTTGCGCATTTCGATTCAGATTTACTTTCCAGGACTGCCGAAATAATAACCTCACTTCATTATGATTTGACGATTGAGAGACTGATTGTGAGTAGTGAATAGTGATTGGACAAACTCGAAGTGATAAGTTACCATAAAATTTAGCAAATTTCCATATATTTCCGGAAATTTTGGAAATTTTCAAATTTTTTCCAAAAAGCTTTGGCTACCTGAAATTTCCGGTAATTTAGCAATTTTTCATAAATTACCGGAAATTTAGCAATTTTCCATAAATATCTGGAAATTTTTGGAATCTTTCCAAAAAGCTTTTGAGACCAGAAATTTCCGATAATTTAGAAACTTTTCATAAATTTCCGGAAATTTTGGAAATTTAGCATTTTCCGGAAATTTTTGAAACTTTTGGATTTTTTCCAAAAAGCTTTAGATACCTTGAATTTCTGGGAATTTTCGGTAATTTTCGGTACACCGGAAATTTCCGGAAATTTTTGGTAATTTTACCATAAATTTCCAAAAAAATTATTCTTATTGTTTCTCAAATCGAAAATTTCCTGCATTTGTTACAAAAAATATCGTGTGCAACAGGTGCTGAAAGTAGACAGTTGCAACTCTTGTGTGGAACTGCCTACTTTCCGCACTTGTAGCACAATATACTATTATGCATGCTCAATGTTTCCTACGTACTGCACTACTATTGCCCAAATTGTTGTTAAAAAGTCTGGAAGCAAAAGATTGATTAAGATATTCCCGTTGATGAAGAAACGCGAAAAACTTTTTCACATTGGAAAAAACAGTTACCGTATTTAGGAAAGATTGAGATCGCCAGAAAGTTCGGCACAGGTGAATTCTCTATTTATACCTTTTCTAATGCCAGTAAATCGGCGTATGCTGCTGTAACTTTTTCGCGCGTGAAGGATGAAGAGAAGACGAACTTAGTTTTTCTTGGTGCGAAAACACGTGTTTCCCAAGAAGGTACGTCGATCCCACGTTTAGAATTATTGGCTGCGTCCATAGGAGCTCGACATACGGAAGAAATCTTAGATGCCCTTAGTTACATCGACGTCCCAGTGTTTTACTGGTCGGACTCGACAACTGTCTTGGCATGGATTCAGCGGGATATACAGTGGGCCGTGTTTGTGCGGAATAGAGTGAAGGAAGTCAGACTCGTTACTCCTTTAGGAACGTGGAAATACGCACCGGGTGAGTTAAATCCTGCAGATTTGCCGTCACGTCGATGTCAAGCAAAACAGCTGTTAGACTCGCGATGGTGGGAGGGGCCCGACTGGCTGCGACGCGAGGAGGCCGACTGGCCCTGCCTGAGACAAGAAGTTGATGAGGATGAGGTTGGGGTTGGGGTGGGGATGCGGAGGTTGCCTCAAATAGCTCTGTTGAATATAAACGACCAGGTGAATTTTGAAATTGTGGACAAGTTTTCGTCATATAACAAAATGATTAGATTTTTGGCGATAATGTTGAAATTCAAGAACTACCAACTCAGCAGCGAGTTGACTAAATGGAAGAAGCTAAGATTCAAAGAGATTCACAATGCTGAAACACAATTTTTGAAGGTATTCCAGAATAAAAGTTTTTCCCATGAGAATAAAGAAAAATTAGCTACTTTATCGACTTTCGTACATTCTGATGATTTAATTCGTCTCAAGACAAAAATTGTGGAACGCGATGATAGTTTTAGTTTTCTATGTCCGATCTTACTTTATTCGAATGAACCTATGCAGGTACATCCAGCACCTTTGCCTATTCATCATATCAAGGACGCGGCTGTATTTGAAGTGATCGGTGTTGATTTTGCGGGTCCGGTTTACTTGCGCGGTCAAAATAAGGCCTGGATATGCCTGTATACGTGTGCCATTTATAGAGCAGTTCACCTACAATTAGTGACCTCTCTGTCAACCAATGATTTTTTTGCGAGTTTCCGTAGATTCATCGGACGCCATGGTAGACCAAATATTGTTTATAGTGACAACGGAACTAATTTTGCCGGTGCCGATATTGCTTGTAAAAAATTAAACTGGGAGACCGTCGCTAAGTATAGTCAGGCTAGGCAAATAGATTGAATATTTAATCCACCTACTGCTTCATGGTGGGGAGGTTGGTGGGAACGTTTAATTGGGATGATGAAAGTTATTCTTCGCAAAGTCTTAGGAAAAGCGTGTCCCACTTACGAAGAAATGTACACGGTGTTATGCGATTGCGAACTGACCTTGAATTCACGTCCTCTAGCATATATATCAGAGGATCCGAGCGATCTTAAGCCTCTGACTCCGGCAATGTTCTTACATGATCTCAGACAAAGTGAAATGCCAGATCTTGACATGATCAACAGACTTGATCTTGAATCTAGATACCAACTTAAACAAGAGATCATGGAACATTTGAGGAAAAGATTCCGTAAAGAATATTTAGGACAATTAATATCTAAGTTACATTCCAAAGAGTTTCGTAAACTTGAAGTCGACGATGTAGTACTTGTAGGAGATGATAATCACAAGCGAATTGATTGGCCTCTGGCACGCATTGAGAAATTAATCGCGGGAAAAGATGGTGCTGAGGGCGTCGTCTATGTGAGGACGAAAAATGGAACTTTCAAGCGTCCTGTACAACGTGTTTATCCATTAGAGCTCAGCTACACGGAGAGACTTTCGATATCAATATTTGGTACACACTGCACCTATAATTAAAATAAAATGTAAGAATTTGAGGATAATCGGGGTACTGTTATAAAGATTCCTACTATAATAAGAGATGATGGTATTTCTGTATGTATTATTATAAACTTGAGCGAGCAAAAAATTAGTATTTACGTTTAGAAAAAGTCTTATTTACTGTTTGAGAATCGTGAGTGTGAAAAAGTGATAATGGTCAATAACAAGTTTTCTAAAAAATATTTTCAATAGTAAATATTTTAGGTAGCATAAGTTATAAGAAATGTACGAAATTCTAGTATTCTTAAATATGAATGCGTATTGAAATGAGAGCCGCTAGTAATATCTGTAACCGGGATTTGCGAGAATTCTAAAAGACTATACTAAAAACGCCCGAAAGTTTCCGAGCTGTTCCGTCTATAGCCGAGTACGCGACGACCAGGCCAGCAGACCGACTGCATCCGATTCGTGGCCTGTGATTTCCCGCCAAAAGTTTCAATTATACGCGTTTGTAGTACAAAAATGTGTGTAACTAATGTAGTATGCATTGAAGCTTAAACAAATTTTAATTCGGAAATTATCAATAAAAAACTGCGAAACTTAATTTTTTACACTTTTATAAATTGAACAGTTCAAAGATTTCTGGATAAAAAATATCAATCCACGCTATCGTTTTAAATGCTCTAAATTGAAACTAATCCTCCATTTCAATCATCATTAATTAAAATGTTGAAAAATGAAACATGTCCCTCTCCTAACTCAATAAAAACGTTCAAAACCAAAAAGTGTCTCTTCCTATTTAGAAAAACTTGAAAACACAAATTTCCTCCCAGTTCTTTAAGAATCATAAAAATAACAAAATGTCCCTCTTTTAATCCAGAATAAATTGAAAATCCAAATTATATACTCGATAAAACTGTATTTTTTTAATTATCCCTTCTAACTCAATAAAAACCTTAAAAATATATAATGTACTGCCAATTTAACAAAAATTAACATTTCCTCATTTCAAGCTTGATAAAAATGTTAAAAATACAGTACTTCCCATTCTTCCACTTAATACAAATTTTAAACAAAAAAAGTTCCTCTTGCAATTGGGAAAAAAACTAAATAACAAAATTTATTTATTTATATTGATTTTGGTCGTTTCAATTTTATAATTTTGAATTGTTATTTAACATTAGAATACAAATTGTAACGTTAGAAGTTTAAATTTTTACCATTCAAGGCTTCCTGTTTCAAACAATTCCGTTTAAAATTCTTTAGTTTTGAATATTTCATTTATAATTTCTCCTTTTGCAATTTTCGTGATTGAAAACTGTCCAACTGAATGGGTTAAAAATGGAATATTTTAGACTGAGACAATATTTGGATAGGATTCTAAATTGAATAAAAGTGTGTGATTATGAATATATTAATTTTAAGTTTTCACATTGAAAATAATTTATGAAGTTTCAATCAGACATTTCAATTTGTCTAATTGTTATGGCTTTCGTTTAAAAGAAGTTTAATTTTCAACGTTAAAATTTGCAAATTTTTTAATTTCGAACAGACTTAGAATCGTATTGTAAAATAATTATTGTACAATTTTTAACACTCGAGCTACAGTTCAATTTAAAAAATCATTCATTAATTTATATTTATAAGTTGATCAGCTTAAAACTTTTTTATAAACAATTTTGAATTTCTAACGCTTTTAATTTTTTATTCTTAAAGCCTTCAAAACTGAATTTTTAAATACTTTCAATTAAAAATTTCCGTTTAAAAATGAAGACATAAAATGGAAAAATTGTAAAGTAAAAGATTTTAGAATTGAGCGTTATAAACTGAATGATGCAGTAATTGAAACAGTTAACAACAACTGAACTTAATATTCAAAAAAAGTTGAAATCGAACTTTTTTCAAATTGAATTATATCATGTGATATGGTATTTGTAGGATTACAATTGCTATAAAAATTACGATACTTAATACATGAGTGGCTCCTTATTCAGGAAAATTATACCTTGAAAAAATCTATAGATACCTGGAAAAAACTGGGATTGTCAGAAGATTTTTTTATAGAATTTGAGTAGACGCCCTGAGATAATTCTAAAGATAATATTTTGTAATATTTGTATTGATATGTTTCAACATTTAAGATACTCACAAAATATGCTTAATAATAGTATAAACTTCTGTGCTACTGTCTCAAATGAGCTGATAATTACTTTTACATTTTCAAAAAAAAGTCGCTGCCTGAATTCACTTCCTTATTACTGCCTTTAATTTTGTGTTTGAAATTTTGAAATAATTCTCAAGCAATCTTTCAATTTAGTTCTTAAGTTTCTGAAACAAATTTTTCATGCAAATGTTAGTCGCGTTAACAGTGTATTTATTTAATTACAGTTTATAAGCATATAAATTATCAATATAAATATATAATAAAGTCCGGGGCACCTACAATTTTTGACCCAGCACTATTAGTTTCTCACAAGTAGCGATACGTTTCACTGGTTAGTATATAAGGGCAGAAAGAATCATAAGTCTCAGCGTAATGCGTGCGATTTATAGATATAAGATAGTTTTATATATGCGTATAGGTGTTAATATAGGATTCGTAAACAAACCACACTGTAGCCAGCGAGCGTCGTCAAAGAATACACAAATATATATAAAGATGCGTTTGTAGCCCATGTAGTAATGTGCGTTCATACACTTCCACCCGTCTTTCTTTTTGCCACGCGCCAGCGTGAAATACAAGATCACGTGACCCCCATTTTTCGTATAGTGGTTTAGAAAGATTGCAAAGCTTTTGTTTCGTTTCTTTCAAAGCACTATACCAATTTTCGTTATTTTGTGTGTGTGTAAGAGTCTAATACTCTTACGATTTATTCCAATCAGAAATATTAGTCTGCATTTTCATAGTCACTATTCGACTTTTTCTAACCGTACCTCGATTATCCCTAAATTCGTATATTTTATTTTAATTATGAATATGCGATAAAAGAAATATTAATACCAAAAGTCTCTCCGTGTATTCCAGCGAAAACATAGCTAAAGGTATGCGAGATAGAATTTCTGATCAAACTGCGAGCGAGCCTGTTATAAGCTCAGAGGATTATCGAGCTAAGAGTTCGAAGGAAAAAGTGTATAAAACTCGTAGTGGCCGAATTATTAAGAAACCACGCTCTTTTCAAAATTGAGAGGGAATAGTTGAGTCACAGACTCAAGGTGGGAGGATGTCGGAACTGCGAGCGCAAATAACTGTAAATTTTAAATTTCTTTCAAAATTGTAACGCGAGAGGGCTCTGCGCAGCGAGATGTAGCGGCTATGTAACGGAGGAGTCAGTGCTACGCTTAAGGCTCATGTAGGGGGTATTCCTACATACAAAACTCACCTCAAAAAATTGGTTTCGAATGCTGGCGCACCGAAAGGATGTCAGGGGGCAATTTTTTTCCCCACAGGAAGCACATATCCATATTTGAGGGGAAAGTCCTTCCGGAACGTCAACACTCGCAATAAATATTAAAAAATTAAAAAATAAAAACGTTTTTCAAAGATCAAAAAAAAGTAAACAGAAACAGTACAATCAGTGTCGCGCGGTGACCCGATCGATAACTAAATCGATTTAAAAGGACTTCTGGCGCCATATTCAAAATAGAAAAAGCATTGAAACATATGTAGGAGTAATAATTCTCAATAAGTTATAATATATTATTTGAAAAACATAACAAATAAATATTATCTTACAAAAATGTAAGAGAAAAAGAAGGAGCAATTGAATTAAACGCAAAATACTGACTGATAAAATAGATAAATAAAACTTGCAACATTTTCTTCTGATTCTGAGTTGATCTTATAACATTCCCTTCACACCACCCACACAGAAGAAATAATTTTTATATAGCTAAAAAGGATTTGGTAAAGATTTTCCAAATTTGTAATTAGCAAAAATAAGCATTTCCCACAAAATGCAATTTTATTGTGTTCATGATTTTTTCAGAGGAATGTTAGGCTATATAATGAACACCTAACAGCCCATAAAACCCAGCCACGCAATATAACTCAACTCTAGGAAGCTGGAAAGACCCGGTGAATAGTTTCCGATCTTAGTCCATGGGAATATAATCATTTCTCTAAAAAATCAAAGTTATAGCGACTTTGATTTTTTTGAAAGGTCCTTCGGTTCTGGATTATTATTATAACATCCCCAAAAGTCCATCCACTCACAAGAAATAAATTACATATGGCTGTTAAGATTTGGTAAAGATTTTCCAAACTACTAAAGGACCCTTCCCATATGTATGTTTTAAAGCGATATTGTAGGCCTGATCCTTGGTGATTTATTCCTTACGAACAGTTAATTTCCCTGTTTCTCTAAATAAGGGATGATTTAACAACCCTTTAGGAAAATTCAAAAATATCCTTGTCGTCTACACCTTCCATATTTACTTTTAATATGATTCCTATCCTCATAGATTAATCGGAAAATTTTTTGTGATTTTAGTTATTAGGAAATGTCGATATTCCAGATTAAATATTCGAGGGATGATAAAACAACCCTTGAAGTAAATGAACATATATAATATCCGTGCTGTGCACGCTTTCTTCACTTATTTGAAAGTGATTTCATACCCTAGTAGTTAAATAAAAAATATCCAGTGACTTTAGTTACTAAGAAATGATGATTTCCATACATAGATGTTTAAAGTATGTATACCCAAAAAAACGTTAATTTTTCTTAACCTTAGATATGAACCTTTTGTTTCGGTAAGACTGATAGTCAAAACGTGAAACCTTTAGCAAAATCTAACAAAGAGTTTATGAGAAAAAAACGTTTCACTGAAATAAGCATTTTTCTATTAAAATACATGTGAAAATAGAACCTTTGACAATTTGATGTTAAAAAACTGTCCATTTTTCTTACTTTTTTCTTTCGGATTATTGCTTTGCAGGTTAAAAAATACAAAAAAAATTAGACTGAGAATTTTGCACAAAGAACCATTTACTTTAGATTTGGTGCGGGGTCCTTCGTTTGAAAAAAAATTTGAAAAAAAGGGATAAAAAAAAATTTTTGAAAAAAAAATTAATTAAGAAAAAAATGTTGGCGTTTATGTTCTTTTCCCAGGAGGGGGGGAGGTACGAAACCCTGAAAACAAAACTTCAATCATTAAAACATTTGTTCAAGTTAAATCTAAATTTATTTCAAGAAGATACCAGCACCAGTGTTTGAAGTTACCTATCCCAGTGTCTAAAGTACGTCATCTCGAAAGTGCGCATGCGCAGCTTTTTCGCCAGCGTCTAAAGTAAGCCATCTTCAAACTGCGCAGGCGCGAAAATTGTTTCGCGCACAAGCTGCTCAAATGAGGTCCTTTAGGCACCATTTACAAACATGAAAGCGTCAACTTTTGAGGTGCGTGTTGCAAAAAGTCTTTTTAGGTAGTGGTCAAAACCATTTCTTGTATGAAATATTTTGTTGAAAATTTAAGAATTTCGTTACAAAGTGAATGTAATTAAGTTACGTTTTTCGCTGAAAATGTACTTGAATTGAATGAATGGAAGCTTCTAATGTGTCCCCTAAGGGTTTACATTGATCTTGTATCTCTTCCCTATTCCTTCACACACCTCCCACACACATACTTGGTGGTGGGAGGGGGACCTACAGTTTAAGGTGGGTTCCGAACCACCAAGAGCAACAGCCTTAAGTATTTAGAGAACCTTTTTCTCTAGAGGTACCGGTCCCACGACTCTCCGGAGATGAACAACTAACTCCCTTGCTAGGCAAGTGTTCACCGCATGGGCCACCGAGGCTCTTCCAGAGTGCGAGGCGGGAATCGAACCCGCAAGACGACGGAGTGGGTTCAAAGCCTACGCCTTAACCCCCACGACCATCGTCCCACTAAAATGTACTTGATTTTGTATTAATTTTTCTTCTCAGCTATTATAACTTATTCTGGAAGAGAACTGAAGGCAAATTTTCGAGAAAAAAAATCTCAGGTTCGAATTGTTTATTTGACAATAGTTATTTTGAATTTTAAGTTTTTTCTTTCTCTCTAAGTAAAAGCTTCAATTCGTATTTTACTCTAATGCTGTAGGCAGGCTGTATAGTCTTTCCCTTTTCTTCTTCGCTTTCCCTTTTTCCCCTATTCTCAAAAAAAATCCCGTTTTTTCTTTATATACAGGTTATTAAAATACAATATTTTAATCACGAGAAAAATTCTACGAAGTTTGTAAGTGTACGGGTCATTAAAACAATTGAAGCACTTGAATAAATTATATATTATTAATCAAATGTAATGTTAAATATCCTATATTTGAGAATTATTAATGAAAATACATTCTTTTCTCGATAACATTGTTTTTCAATTAGCAAAAACAGGTTTTTTTTTCATAGAGTCATATGCACACATTTTAGAAAAAGTTGAATATATCGAAACTGAAAGTTCTTCAACTGAAACCAAACAAACATTTCATCATTTTGCTTTTTCGAAAGAAATGCTTTTGACGTGATTTAGGATTGATTCCATGAATGAAAAATAATAGTTGGACCAAATCCATTTGAAATCAGGCAGCTTCTACACTTGAAGCCGCAGAATCTTTGGGAGAGAAAATATGTTGTTTTTTCGAGGAAGTTAGGTGAAACGTATTTCAGCAATTTGTGAAAAAAGAACTCTACGAAGTTATGTGTATTTTAATTTTTTCCTCTTGTTTTTTGCTCTGTTTTTTTTTTGTTTCTTATTTTGAGCTTTTCTCATTAAAATGTTTAAAATTTATTATCAGGTTTCAAAATTTATTATTTGAATATATTTGACCTATAACATGTTACTTTGAAATACTTGTAGTGAAAATAATTTAGCAGAAATACTTTTAATACTGAATCGAATTAATTTTAATAATTATTTTTTATTTATCGTTACCCAATTTTCACAGACTTGTTTAATTTAGTTTCACTATATACAAATGTTTCAAATGAGACTTATGAATCAATAACTTGCTAAATTTATTAGAATCAATTTTACTTAAAAGTCACTAAGTATTTCTGTGGAGAAGAATAATCTTGTAAAAACCTAATACTAATATCACTTTTTTGTCTCTATAGTGGAATTATTGTCCTTTTGTAGCTTACGGCCAAGTGGAGCTCACTGTCCTGAACGATTCCTTTACTGTTCAAAATAAAACATGAGAGAGACCGCGGCCAGATGAGCATACGGGGTCAAATGAGACACTGCATTTTCTCTCGAAATGTGTGATTTTTATAGCTGTTATTTCCACAAATAAAAGGAATCATTATTCTTAATTTTTCTGAAAAAGAAAAAAAATTAAATAGAGTAGATATAGCAGAAATAAAAATGATGAAAATTTCAAAACCTAAATCCTGTTATTCTATGATATCATAGAACCAAAATAAATTATTGAAAATAACAGATAATATTTTTAAACTAAAGTTTGCCGTGAAGTTTATTTACCGAACTTGAATGCACTAACGCATTTATACATAATTAATCAATAAAAACAGGTTATATTGAAGTTTCAATAATAATTGTGATTTGGGGCGAAATGGGCCGGGTTCGCGGGGTGACATGAGACACTCTTGTAATGCTTGTCATAACCTCTTTACGGAGCTTGCAGAAAAGTTCTTGTCTTAGCTATGACTGCTATTATAAAATGTGTTGTTTAAAAAAATTCTAGTGTCAGAGAACCTGCAATTAGGTTTGTTCATGAATTTTATATTTTAAGATGCTTTTTCAGTATATTCAAAACGAAATTTACATTTATATTGGCAATGACAACTTGCAGAAGGCTTCTAAAATTTATATTTAAAATCAGCAT
>CAKNXH010030520.1:584-17247 GCA_932178445.1 Andricus quercusramuli | reverse complement strand
ATGGTGATTTTTTTACAGGATATATCGTCAATGGAGGAAGTAATGGTTGCGGGGAGCAGAGATAGACCCGTTCTCCTAATTAAATGTTAGACTTTTCCACTTAAGCTTTATATAATGAGTCAACTTAGATATTTTTAATTTTTATACTTTTTATCAGATACTTATTATTTCATCTTATTGCAGGACAGTGCCTCTTTGACGACAACGCCACGTGCCAGGTCTTTGCGGAAGGCAATATAATTATGGAACCCAGGAGCATATTAGAAAGATTTTTGTGCTGCTTCCTCGCATTTTATACGTCCCGCTACAAATGCGAAGAGAAAAGCAGTAGAACTTTTGAATTCGTATAACGGTGAGTTCATTCAAACTCAGCCTTTTTAATCTGTATAATTTTTTTTTATGACGTTCAATGTTGAAAAATGTTATTTATCTGAGTAATATAAATGCAATATAAAAGAATAAATTAGGCGGTCTCTGACCTACTTCTGACAAATAAAATGGCCTATTTGATGTCGGATATGCTTTATTAACATTAGTCGATGCTTCGAGAGTCCATACGCTCTCCTCATTAAGACAGTCAGTCAAAATTTGTTATTCAGCGTCCCGTTTTAAGAAATATGTGAGAAAATTATAATCTTACTCTCTTTATCGATGTTCAGAGTAGTTGCATTTTGCTCGAGTTTAATTATTTTTGAAGATTAGTAACGTCATCGTTGATGAATAAAGTATACCTCTAACTATTGAACTGTTTTAAAGTATAATTAAAACCATTACATTTTATGAAAGGAGTCAAAGCTTGCATTTTACTCCATTTTGATAAACTTCGAATCTGAACATCGATAAGGAGAGAGTAGGATCATGATTCTCTTACATATTTTTTAAAAAGGGACTCTGAAATGATTGCAACAAATTTTGATTGACTGTCTTGATCAGGAGAGCGTATGAACTCTCGAAACGTCGCGTCGACTAAGGTTAATAAAGGATTTCCAACGTCAACCAGGTCCTTTTGTTTGTGTCAAGTAGGTCAGAAATCATCTGCTTTATTATTTTATATTGTAAAAGTTGCAAAAGTAATGATTCTTTTTTAATTTTTTGGACTGTATTCCAAACAATCAGCCCTGAGGGGCGCCACAACAGAGGGAGGAATAAGAACAAAAATACGTTAAATCCTCAAGTCCAGAAATTGATGGACCGCATAGGAATGGAAGCTGATTTAATTTCTCAAAATTGATGTTCTGTGAATTGCTATATTGTTATAGAAGTTACATATTCCGTTGTATATTACATTTCACTTTATATTATATTTTATCTGCATATCATAATTTTGTTTTTCATCTACCCGTTGCGAAAATTCAGGTTTTCCTGAAAATGCTAACCAGGCGTGGAAAAACTCAGGCCCATGTATGGAAATTTTCCCATACTGAGGTATGGAATAATTTCCATCCTTGTATGGGTTAATTACTTCCAATAGATGTATGGGAATTTTACCACAAATTTTTCTTACAGTGCGTGCAGGTTGAACGGTGGACAAAACACTGATATTTTTAATTTGATTTATACAGAAAAATTTATAAAACAAATGAAACATTCCATCTTCTTGTCCACACTCCAAGTTATATGTCTCAAGATATTTCTCAATATATATATATATATATATATATAACTTTTTTACGTGGAAGTATAATAATGGTAAATTATAATTATATCGAGAATTGAGTATTCTGTCCCAGAAGCAATACCAGAAACGACTACCGATTGATGGATAGGGGTGTCAAAGTCGATTCGTGAGTTGAAATAGGCCAATTTTATGCAATCTTCAAAATTTTAGTGAACTTTCTGAATTTTATAATTTTGACCGCGAATTCATGTTCTTTGCCCCCACCCTCATGCTGCATTTCACGGAAATCTACTAATTTGATCAGTTTCAAAACTGGAATCAAAGAACCCCGCCCACAACACATGGGAATGAAACATTCGGTCAAATTGGACGAAACTACGGGAAATGATAGATCTTGAGTTCCTCATCAAAAGTTCTCATGGCCACAACCATCCAAAATGAAATGCTGAGGAGCTAGAGGTCGTCCAAAGTTGTGGCTATAAGAACTTTTGATCAGGACCTCATGATCTAACATTTCCCGCAGTTTTGTCCACTTTGACCGAATGTTTTTTCCCATGTGTTGTGTGCGGGGTTCTCTTGGAATTTTTTAATTCTGTCCCCAAATTCATGCTCTGTACCCTTAAGTACTACAAAACATTAGTGCGCAGACGTACGTGCTATGTAACTCTACTGCGCAGCCATGGGTGCTGCGTAACGCTACTACGCAGACATATTTGCTGCGTAATTCGATTGAGCATCCACAAGTTCCATGGAACTCAACTGCACACATATAAGCACCCCCTAACTTTACTGCGCGTCCGTCAGTGGCATGAAACTCTACTGCGCATCCGTAGAAGTCATGGAATTCTGCTCCGCAGGTTCAAGTGCTATGTACTTTTACTGCGCATCCATACATGTCGAGTAACTGTACTGTGCAAATCCACTTGTCACGTAATTTACTTGCACATCCACAAGTTCCATGGAACTGTACTGCGCATATGTGAGTAGCTTCCATCTTTACTGCTCTGATGTAGGTGCTGCGTAATTCCACTGCACACTCACGAGTACAGCTAACCTTACTGCGCACCCGTATGTAGTGCGGAACTCTACTGCACATACGTATACGCCATGTGACTCCACCGCGCATGTGAAACTGCTACATAACTCTACTGCGCATCTATAAGTGCCTCCTAACTTCACTGCGCAGCAATATGTGCCGTGTCACTATTCTGCGCATCCGTATGTCTCAAGGATCCGGGTTCGGACCCATACCCTTAAGAATTTAAAAGGCGTAAGATTGAAGTTTGGAACAATTGAAACAACGCACCCTCTGAATCAATTTAGTTCGCTATCTCGGATCATTTATCAATCTGAAGTTAGCAAACTAAACAAGACAGAAACTGGTACTAAAGTACACTATTTGTGAGATCATATTAGAACGCCCAAAAAAGGATCCCAGATAAAAATGAATGTCTAGTTCTTACTGTGCTTGACCAGGTCTAATAGAAATGTTTAATAAAGCCAATTGACCAATTACGTGATATTTTTTTCTATCAAAACATTTAATTGAATATACAGGGTGTCCACGCCAGGGCTTACCGAAAATTATGCAACCCGTCTTACACGCCAATGATATTCCAATGGCCGTGTAGAGCGGGTTGCATTCTTTTTGGTAAGCCCTGATGTGGACACCCTGTACAAGCTTCATTGAAAAACGAAAATATTTCTTTATTGTTGGAAAAAAAAATTTGCTATCTACAGTCGGGTGATCTCCCCTATATTCATTTGATTCTTACTATTATTTTCCTACAGATGAGATGTCTGCGAAGTTTTCCAGCTTTTTCCTTTCAACGTTGCACAATGCTTATTATATTAGACTATAACACTGTGCGTGCTGTGCACGCACTAATTATTCTTTCTTCAGAGAACATCCGGGAAAATATAACAAGATACATTTTTTTGTAGATTTTACGGAAAATATTATATGATTTTAGGACTTTGTATATGACTTATAAAGTTTCTCTAATTATAGCTAGCAAATTCCAGTAAATTTAATATGAATATCACCATTTTTTTTTAATTTTTGAAAATAGCAGGTTCTTTTTCCATTAAAAAAGTTCAATGTCATAAAGGAAACAATTATAAATTATTAGAATAATTAAAAAACATAAAAAATACATTTTCAAGGTATTTCCGAATGAACTATTCATCAAGGTAGAATTAAATTCGACTATCAAATTTGATTCGAATTTCCTATGAGCAGAGCTGCCACATAGTTATTAAAGTCACTTTGTTAAATGAAACGGTCACTGTAGTCGCTTTTTTCAATAAATTGAAACAAAGAGTAGAAGGGTTAACCACTATTTTTCATTTTTTTATTTTCTTGAATTCTTTTGAACTCCCTTGAAAACGACTATATTCAATGGATTTTTTCTTGGATTTTCAATTTTTTATATTCAATTGAATATAATATGACTATTTTGAATTTTTATCTTGAATTCTTTAAAATGCTTTGGAATTCTCTGGAATTTATTGGAATTTGCCCTGAATTCTGTTCATTCCCATTTTAATCGATTTGATGGAAATTTTTCTATTTTAAACAGTTTGTTCACTTTAAAATGAAATTCTTATGGATTTCATCAATGTCTCTTAAATTTGCTTCAATTCTTCTGAGTTTAATTCAAATTTTCACGTTTGTAGACCCCCTGAGTCAGAAAACCCGATTTTTTAGAAGGTGTCTGTATGTATCTCTGTTTGTCTGCCTGTATGTATGTTATGTATGCCTGTACACTGTAGGCACGATAACTTTCGAAAAAACTATTAGATTGTATTGAGCTTTGGCACACTGTTTTAAGGTGTAAAAGAAAAGGATGACTTCGTTAGTTAGCTTTTTCGGATAAAAATTCAAAATGTTAGAGCATTTTCAAAAACATTATTTTAAATTTTTTTAAATTTTATGTACGGATATTCTTATTACTCAGGAAGTCAAGCAATTTATCTTAACGACTTTTTTCAATAACAAAAAATTATCCGAGTTATAGCATTTGCAAAACTCAAAAAAAAAATAAATAAAAAATTCAGCACAAAAATGCACCAATTCTGTTATTATACATTTTATTGTAATTCTTTCGAAAGTTATCGTGCTAAAAGAATAAAAATCTACACGTATACATAAATACACACATACACAGAGAGACAGACATATTCGCGAAAACCTGTTTTTTGGGTTCAGAATGTCTCAAAACGTGAACACAAATCTAATACCTTCTCTGCTGAGAATGTAAACAAAAAATTTTGTTATCAAATATTTTATTGCAACTTCTGTATCTATTTATTTGGTTTATTTTCAATGTTATTTGTTACAATTCGAACCAAAAATACACACCCTAGCATAAAGAGGTTCTAAGGAAATTTTTACAACAAAAGTTTATAAAAAATTTGTAGATCATTTTTGG
Organism: Andricus quercusramuli; assembly: GCA_932178445.1. NCBI lineage: Eukaryota > Metazoa > Arthropoda > Insecta > Hymenoptera > Cynipidae > Andricus > Andricus quercusramuli. The sequence continues at coordinate 12,195 of CAKNXH010030520.1, read as the reverse complement.
TTGAGCAACTTTTGTCTATTAATTTTCTTTCGTATCTTGTCTGGTTTTTCCAAAAACTTGATTTTTTTATTTTTAATGCAATTTTTTACGAATAAAACAAAAACTACACTTCTTTAAAATAATAACTTATGACCAATTCTTATAGCTCTTTTTTTGTGTGAGCAACTTTTGTTCATTCATTTTGTTCATAGCTTGCGTCGTTTGTCCAAACATTTAATTTTTTCATTTTCTATTTTATTTTCTAAGATTAAAACAAAAACTACTCATTCTATTAAGAAGTGATCAATAACTAAATTGTAGAGCTTTTTTATATGCACCATTTTTGTTTTCTTATATTTTTTCACATCTTGCACAGTTTGACCGCAAAATTGAATTTTTTATTTTCAGTATTTTTTGTGGGTTTGTGCAACGTTTTTCTCCTCCTTGACTTTTTTTTCAAATCGTGCGTTTTTTGGCTTAAAATGTTCATTTTCGTTTATTTTTTGGAATTTTGTAAATCCTGTGACTCCAGTAATTTGTATTTTATCAAAAAAAAGTCATGGAAATAAATTGTTCTCCTTTCTGAGTACTATAAACATCCGTATATAATATTTTTTAATTTGAAAAGAAATGGTGTCAAAAATATTAAAAAAGCTCTCACTTTTTGAATTTTTATCCAAGATGGCTGGCGCACGAACTTGCCGTTCATTTCGGGACAGTTGAAGAGTATACCAAAGCCTAATCTAATCTGTCAATTCACAAATCTAATAGCTTCTCTGATGAGAATGTAAAAAGTTTTATTTAATCAAGCCAGATGTATGCATGAGCACTATAATTTATATTCAACTTTAACAAAAGTTACTTTATTGTTAAATATCAGTCAAAAATAGCATATTTAAAATAAATGAAAAATTATAATTCTTCTACATTTTCATTGCATTATTTAAATTGAAGTAATCATTCTTGGAAATCAAAACTTATCAAAAACGTTTAATTTTTGCTTGTTCTATTAAGAATTGGAGCATTTTTAGATCTTGATCCTGTAATATGAAAATTTTTACTTTAAAACTCGACATTTTAGAGGTTTTATATATATTTTTTCAGACGCCCGTGCAGAAATTTCGGCGTGGCGCGGGTCGGGCCCAGATATGACAGAATGTGGGCCCAGTCGGACAATCCTTCCAGCGCCAGATTCGAAATGAAACGCCTAGCCTGATCAGGGCCAGACTGGGCATCCATAAGGACGGTCGGATCTGGCCCAGAGCAGCGCCCTTTCATTTTTTTATGTTCAGCCATACTATTATTTAAATTTTCTTGCAGTAATAAATGAACAATAAATTGAGAACTTTATACTTTATTAAAAAATATTAGAAAATCAAAACAAAACATTTTTCATATTTTTCAGTCCAACATAATATAAATTAAACAGGGGCTCAACATTTTGTAGTCCTGTTCATGCAACAAGGATTAGCAAAGTGAGGATATGACACTGAAAATTCTAAAGCAACTATCCGTACCTTTGCAATACACTAATGTTGTAGATAGAAATTGTCTCAATTATCACAATAATAGCATACTGAAGAATGTTGGATCGCTTAAACATCCAAGCGTTATTTGTGCAACAAGCAAAACAAAAATTTGTTCAAATTAGGTGAACTTTCTCGATTGCACTTTCGGAAATTTGAAAGAGAGAAAGTACCAATTAAGACGTACTTACACGAACGTTTCACTGTCGTTGAAAGGTTTATTTTGGTCATAGGTTCATTGTAAACTTATTTTCGTGTAGCAGGTTCTACTAGAATTATTAGCATAATTAATTAACGTAAACTTAAGCGAATGAATCACATGGCTACACGTGGCTTTGCTGTCTACCCTTGTACAAAGTTTCCTTCTTTTCCAAACAATCGAAAGAAAGAGTTTGTGAAATCACAAACATAACCTCTGCTAACGTTCCTACTTTTAAATTAATGTTTATATAGTTTTCTTAACTTATTATTCTAAATTTATTTTGAGGTTAGGTTTGCTCGACCGATTTTAATAAATCTACTTACCTTCATCCTCATTGCGCACTAGGGAATGACAACAATCGACCTATATTTCCGTACCCGTAAGGTACTTTTTGTTTTTGGCATTTTAATTATTTTTGAAATCACATTACACTAAAAACCGAGCCGTATTGTGGAAAATATAAAATAAAACATCAGATATATCAGGCGGTCGGCACAGCAGATGGCGCTGAAATTTACAGCTGGTATTTTCTCGATATGTGGTTCCCACCCGAACCACAAGAGTAGCCATGCGACAGCCACAATGTGGCAAACCCGATCGGGGCCACATCGGAAACCGGGACCAAATTGGGCAATTTCTGCACGGGCGAATAACTCTTAGGAAGCAAAATGGAAGAATCTGGGATTTATAAAATATTCAAAACAATTTTCGATCTAATTTACGATAACTTTATTTTTACGGTGTCAGTAACGTTAATATGTTAATTTTGTGCAATAATAACGGTTGAAAATAGTGGAAATGAATTATTTGAAAAGTTCAGTATTTTCAAGCTTCGAAGATGTCAAAATAACTAACGCTTATAATTTTTTCGGTTTCGGGAAGTCACTTAATTTACAGAACTCAATAATTAAGCACTTTAGTCAGTGAATTTTCAATGAATGCACTTTCAATTAATACAATAAAAATGTCAAATAATTTAAATTCAAATGCAGTCATTTGTAGAGTAACGAGAGCTTACTTCGTTATCAAAGTCGTACGAAATGCTCGAACCTCACAAAAGTAATTATTAAGCAATTTTCAAAATCGTTATTTCAGGATCAAAAAACCGGGACAAATGCAAAGTGTACATGGCGATTAGAATAAGCATTTTTGATTGATATTTGACAATAAAGTAAAGTGAAATTTTACATTAACTAATCTTGAATTTTTGTCAGCTTTATAATGCACATAAATGCGGCATTCTTCCAAACCCTTCAACTGTGTTAAACTAGAACTGAATTATTAATTATGTGTTTGAATTTGTCGCCATTCCTTCCATCGAATGTTTCAAATTACCCAATCGGCATTGCGGAAAAGCGACAACAGTGCCTACAAATGTTCGTGACACACGTATTGTTTAGAGAAGGATTTTATTTAAATCTGAGGAAGAAGTTCAAATTTACACTATTTAAGGAATTAAAAGGACTTAAGATCGGTACTGTACAATATACTTACATGCGTGCTTACAATTGAAGATCAATCAACTTTGATGGTATCATACGTAAAACTCCCGTTTAAAAATGGTTTTTCGGTCACACAAATAACAATTTGATCTATTTCAAGCGCTCATAATTTAAAATTGTTTTTATTTCTAATTCTGTAACATTGCAGGATTTAAATTTGAATCCAAAACATTTTGAATGTTTTAATTGAGAGAAACGGAAATTGGAAAGAGTGAGCGATTGAAATTAAGTTATACATAAATTTCTATTCTGAACTCACCACATTTTTATTTATTTCAATGTCATTATTTAGAGAGATGAGCGGTCCCGTTCCATCATTGGTAATCCTCTTTCCAAAATGATATAAATCAAGAGGCAGATAGCAAGAGCCAATAAGGGTAATATGCACAGAATTTGCCCAAATGTTGTGTAAGACATTTCAAATGACTTTCCTTTTATGTATGCCTGTCTTCTTCCTCTCGTTGTCAAATCAGACAAATAGGAACTGAAGTACAACGCGATGAAATCCCTTGCGCGAGCGCTCTATCACTGATGAGGCATTTCAAGTTTCCACCCCCATAGACAGGCTGCGTGATTCGCAGAGAGAAAATTTGTACACCTATATGTAATATGTTAAAAGTGGTAGTAACTAGTGACTAACGGCCATTGATTACTACCACTTTTACAGATTTATCTTATAAATCGGTCTTGCTAAAAAAACAATATAATATACTTAGACGTAACTAAAGCTCTCAAATGAAACAATAATGTATAATGAATGATAATTTTATACAGCTGAACATGTTGAAATCACATGCACTTTGGCAATAAGTGTTCAAAGATATATTCAACGAATCTTAAGCATTACGGTCAATGCAAGTTAACAAACATAATTGTTCAAAAAATGTATTACTGTTTATTAGGCTGGTCCAAAATAACGTATTTTCGAATTTTGACCATCCAATACTAGAAACTGGATCCTTGTAGTGGAAAAACACTTGTGTATTTTTTTCAGATTTTTAAGAAAATAATTCAGCGAGCGCATCGTTAATCAATTTCTTATAGACTTTAACATTGAAAAACCTCTATTTTTCTTCATGTTTGAATTTAACATATAAATTCTTGTAATAAAATAATGAAATTTGAAACATATAATATTTAAGTTACAAGAATGAGCCTCAACAAATGTGTTTATCAAAAAAGTAATTAAAAGTGTTATTTTTTAATCAACAAAAATGAGGGTTTTTGAATAAAAAGGCCGAAAATGATGATTTTCATGAGCTCATTTTGGGCCATAAACGTTGGTGCTTTTAGTTAAGAATTACAACAGTTGTTCTTCATAGTGTCAAGAATTGATCATTCAAAAATGGATCATTTTGAAGTTCAATGTCAATAAGATAATTAACAAATATAAGAAGAGATTCGTCCCTAAAAGGCGGAGAGAGTCCATAAATAGCTACACGATCATGGGCGGGGATCCTTTCCTAATCCGCTTAAACACTTTAAACTATACAATGAAACTTTTATACCCTAAGTTATACGAGTATCCCATTAAGTCTCAGAGGAAAATAAAAGAAATAGATATTTTGACCCTAAAATTGAAAATTCAATTTTGAATATATATTTATATGATTTTTAGTTAGACTCTTATCATCAAGTGATATTATTTTCTTAATTATTATTATTATTAATTATGATTAGAAAATTGGTTGAAAAAAGAAAATTGTTTAAAAAATGAAATTGTTTAAAAAATAAAGTTGCTTAAAAAATGAAATTGTTTAAAAAAGAAAAATTTTTGAAAAAGAAAATTGTTTAAAAAAGAAAATTTTTTACAAAAGAAAATTGTTTAACTAATAAATTTGTTTAAAAAAAGAAAATTTGTTGAAAAATGAAAATCGTTCAAGAAATTAAATTGCATAAGAAATGAAATAGTTTAATAAATAAAATTGTTTGAAAAAGAAAATTGTTTAAAAAAGAAAATTGTTTAAAAAAGAAACTTGTTCAAAAAAGAAAATTGTTCAAAAAAGAAAATTGTTTAAAAAAGAAAATTGTGTAAAAAATGAAATTGTTTAAAAAAGAAAATTTGTTAACAAATAAAATTAAACAATCAATAATCAGTTAATTATAATAAATGTACATTAATTAAACTCATTATAACTAGTGAAATATAAAAGATCATAAACTATTATCATTGATACAATTTATTATCATAAACTATTATCATTGATACAATTTATTCCATTATTTTCTTATAAATTTATTACTTATTTCTTCAGAATTTTAAATAGTGAAAACATTCTCAATAAAATCTAAGTTCCTAAGAAATCCAAGGATTAGTCCAGAACAGGTGAAAAATATACAAAGGTGGAAATCTGGGTCTCACTACCTGAGTGCAAAGGGAGTGGTTTACTGCTCCGCCCACTAACCAATAATTCCCTGAAAGTAACAAAGGTGCAAATGCAGAGTCAGCTTGCCCATTGACAGTTGACGAGTTTATGAACTCTGATGAATTTTCTTAGCTAAAATCAGCAAAAATTTTGAATGCCATGCGCTCGCTCAATTATTTTTTTAAAAATTTGAGAAAAATACACAAGAGTTTTTCCACTATGAGGATTCAGTTTCTAGTATTGGATGGTCAAAATTCGAAAATACGTTATTTTGGACCACCCTACTGTTTATATGTATCTTTTCTCAAATAATTGCTATAAAGTTGCGTTTCTTTTGAAATTTTCTACTTTGGTTTGGCTGTTTATTTTAAACTAATAGTAAATAGACATTAGAGATAATAATTTTCAAAAAATCTCTTCTTTGTGAATATATTTTTCTCAAATGAAACAGATATTTGAAATATTTATCAAATTTTCCATACGGATCATATCAAATGTAAATTTTTTTTGAAGAAGTTACTGAGAGCCTTTTTACTATTTAAATAATTACAAAAAACCGCGACTATCTAGCATTACTATAGGGCAGATGGTTATGAACAATAATAATTTTATGCAAAAATTATGTTTTTTTAAAAATTTCATCAATTATTACCTCGCTCTAAGTGAAAAGTGGACAAAAAGTTAACTATTTTAGAAAATACGCAACTTTCTAGCATTATTCAAGGAGAATTTTATGAACAATGATTGTAAACTATTTAAGAGATTATTTTTGGTAACATGAATTAATTATATCCTCACGTTAATTGAAAAGTGGACAGAGAGTGCAAATTTTTAGAGAAAACTGCAACTTTCTAGCATTATTCTAAGTAGGGGTGTGCAAAAAGCTTGAAGGTTTGGGCCGAGACGGACTCACCTTTTTCCAGCCGGATTGGGCAGGGCTCAAGAATACTCGAACTGCTGAGAATCCGAAAATTTCGAGTACCCGGTTTGTTTCGAGAACCCGAGACCAATCGGGATCTCGAGATGTGTCGGGTACTCGAATTGTTCCGGGCACTCGAAAATTTCGAGAATTCAAAATGCATTTAAATTCCCGGAATTCCTTGCACGATTTTGAAGTATTTGGAATTCCCTGAATTATCTGGATTCAGGGAATTCTAGAAGTTCATGGAATTCACGGAATTCAGAAAACTCACGAAACTCAATGAATTCTAGGTAAATTTTTGTAATTTTGTAATTTCTTTGAATTCCGTAATTTCCTTGAATTCCGTAAATTTCTTGAGTACGGCAAATTTCTTGAATTCGGTAAATTTGTTGAATTCCATAAATTCCTGGAATTCATTGAGTATCTTGAATTCCGTGAAATCCTTGAATCCCGTAAAATCCGTGAATTCCTTGAATCCAGTGAGTTCTCTGAATTCCCTGAATACAAGGAATTCTGAATAACCTCGAGTATTAAGTTTTGTTGATATCAAATCACTTTTGGAATTTTCGGACTTAAACTTTTCGGCTATCTTTCCGGTTCCTGAACTTGTCCGAGAATCTGAAGTTTTCGGGTACTCGAACCTCTCTGAGCACACGCAATTTTTCGCGCTTTTGAAACTACTCGGTCCAGCTCAAACTCGGCTCGACTCGAAGTGTTAAAAGCTCAACTCGGCTCGATCGAATATCGGGCATCGGGCTTTTAGAACCTTGGTCTAACTGAAAAATTGAAAACAAGTAGAAAAATTCGGAAAAGCTGCGACTTTCTAACTCTATTGTAAGAGAAACTTGCTTAAAACAGGAATAAATTGTTTAAACGATGCATGTAAACATCTAATTATCAAGAGAAAGTAAAACTGTATGTATTGGATTTATGGGGGTGATATTTGAAAAGTGATTTTTGATTTGTATTCTATGGCTGATTGTGAAGATAAATGTTGCGTTTTAACTCGATTTATACTTACTGAAAATATAAATATCGCGTTCCCTATAGCTTGTACACAGATCATTTCTGATAGTGTCCTAAACATAATGATTTTTCGAAAACGGTTAACGAAAGATAAATGGTTAAGGTTTCCGTCAAGGCAGCATTTAAGGTTTTGGGGGTCCTAGGACCGGCTAAAATGTGGGGGCCCTTTAGCCAATTGAAGAAGTGTAATTCCTCGCTGGTTTCTAAAAGAAATGTCATCAAAGTGGGAGCCGATGCAGAAGTGTGCGCATATCATCAATCGTTTAGAGTCGCAGCGACTTTGATTTGCCGTGAAAAACTTCACCAGTTCAAGATTCAGGGTTTTCTTCACCCCGAGGTTTAGGAAGAGCTGTGGTGACTTCTCTGCCTTCCTCCTGGAACATTCGCGAAAAGTGGGCGGGAGTACGGCATGTTACGGGAAACCAAGGTTATTGGTTACGCTTACGTAATTTATCTCTCTTCGATTTGTTTGCTTTGAGATGTAGTCATGTATTTACAACATAATTGTATTTTCAAATTATGTTTAAATGCTCTTTCTGAATATTATCTTCAAATTAAAATATCTCTCCAAGAAAATTAAATATGGCGGCTTTTATGTAAAAAAATGCAAATTTTGAGAAAAAATTTTTTTCATGATTTTTTTCACATTGGAGAAAACTTCACACTTTCCTTAACCATCGGTGCACAAAAATCGTATAGTTTGACAGTATACATTTGGTTTTCACCATAAAAGTCGTTATCATTATCAAAATGGTGATTTTTCACTTTAAAATTTTGCAAAAATGTATGTGTGTGGACGCTTCACCCAGATTCCAACGAATATTGGTGAAAGTGGCTATACATAAGTTTCTGGGATCGCTGAATCCGAATCTAGTGTCAGATTTTCGAAATTCAAGATGGCGTTTCCAATAAATAAAAAAAAATTGATTAGCATTTCGAACTCGAAAGTTCATTGCCTCACTACCCGATTCGGGTAGTGTTTCTAGGTGGATAAATACTACCAGTGTGGGTCCACCACACCCACGACGGGTCAACAACACGCAGTATTCCCCGAAAGGTCACCCATCCAAGTACTAACCGCGCCCAACACTGCTTAACTTCAGTGATCTAACGGGAACTGGTGTTTTCAGCGTGGTATCGCCGTTGACGATATTGGCGTTTCCAATATAGCGAACAAAATAAAATAATATTTGTAACTGGTTGAAGTTATCCATACATACGTTTTTGGGGTCACTGAATTCAAATCTATCGTCAGATTTTCGAAATTCAAGATGGCGGATACAATATGGCGGCCAACATCTTTTAAAATGTTTTTTTCTGCCATATTGGATCCGCCACCTAAAATTTCGAAAATCTGACACTAGATTCGGATTCAGCGGCCCCCAAAACCTTTGAACAGCAACTTTCACCACTATTTGTTGGAATCTGAGCGAAGCGTCCTCATACCTATATTTTTTCAAAATTTTCGAGTGAAAAATCACCATTTTAGAAATGATAACGACTTTGTACACCGATGTTCGTGCACCGATGGTTGAAGAAAGTGTTAAGTTTTCTCGCGAATTCAATGTGAAAAAAAAATCATGAAAAAAAATTTTTCTCAAAATTTTCATATTTTTTGACATAAAAGCCGCCAATTTAATTTTCTGCAAGCGACATTTCAATTTTGAGATCATGCCCTGAAAGAGCATACCCGAAAATAGTAGGGACAGGGTTTTCGTTTGAACATCCCTAAGTCCAATCGGCAGATCTACAGCGCCGCGTTGGAACTAAGAAGAAACAACAAAATAAAATACCTGTGGATTGCTGGGGGCAAGATTTTTTGCCGGAAATCTGATGGTGCGCCGAGAATTTTTCTTGCTCATGTTCGTGATTTGGATTCTCTACGTTAATTTCGATATAAGAAGAAAATATTCCCAATTGACATCGTGGGGAGTATGGTTTGCAGTAATTTTATTTCGCATACTGATGGTTATTAACTTTATTTATTTTATAAATCTACATATTCTATATTGTTTTTATGGTGTCGTTAGTAATTTGGCAACTATTATTAAGTTGATCTTTTTCATTTTGATAATGCTTCACTTTCGAGCGTTAGATTACTTAATTTTTCTCGCGATTCTCTTATGCTTACTTACTATATTAATTCACTCTGCTGTAAAAATTACGATGCTCCAGTCAGGAAAAGTCTTGACTTCTCGTCTGTTATTCTTGCTTAGGTACACTCCTTACGTACACTTTTTGGTACTCTTTTCTATTTGTTATTACTTTATCTGGTACAACCCATTTCACACCTGCATTCTAAACATTATTGTTTCCAACATGTGGTCTGCTCTACGGAACTGGAAGGTTTTTACGCTAATCACCTTTTATTGCAGGGCTCTTTTTTGTAAGTTGCCCTATATATGGTATTGTCTCCCTCTTGTAAGATTTAATGGCCTTTCTTAATATATGTCACGTCAATGCTCAATCCCTGCCTGCTCATTTTGATGAGTTTGCTGATTATTTTGGTCAGAGATCCTTTCATATTATAGCTGTATCTGAAACTTGGCTCAAGCCTCAATTTGATTCCTCAAATATCAGCCTTAATAATTACTCACTTTTCAGAAAAGACAGGGTTTCTCGTAGAGGTGGTGGGGTCTGCGTATATGTCCATAATGATTTTAAGTGTAAGATCCTACACGTCAGTACTGAAACCACTGTCCCGTCCACTGAATTTTTATTTATTGATCTCTCTCTATCTCGCGAACGTTTACTTTTTGGGGTTGTATATAAACCACCCAATGCTGGTTTCGGTAATGAATTTGAGACGGAGCTTTTTAATTACACGCTTAATTATAATAATGTTATAATTGCAGGGGATTTCAATACTAACTTAAATATTCGCTCCAATCAATCCCAATACCTTACGTCTTTGGTCAATTCAGCTGGTTTATCTATAGTACCACATGGATCTACGCACCACTCCGGTATGTCTAGTACATGGATTGACCTTATGGCTGTGGAAGATCTTACTAGAGTACAAAATTATTCTCAACACCCAGTTCCCTTCCTGTCCAACCATGATCTTATTCAAATACATTACAATTTCAATTCAAGTATAAATGTCGCCCCGTGTTTTAAAAAATTCAGAAACCTAAGTATAGTTGATGAGGACAGATTGTTCACTCTGCTCTCTGAAGCTGACTGGAGAAGTGTATTTTCTGAAAGAAATTTAAATTCAAAGGTAGAAAAACTCAATAATATATTAATTTCAACATTTGATGTAGTAGCCCCAGTACATGATTTTCAGGCGGGGAAAAAAACTTGTCCGTGGATATCAAAAGAGATTAAAAGTCTCAGAAGGGAAAGAGACAGAAAGTACTCTCAGGCCAGGAGGACTAATGACCCGGCACGATGGAAGGAATTCCGTATCCTTAGGAATCTGGTTCAAACTAAGATAAGGGACTCTAAAAATAAATATAACTATAATGCAATTGTTAACAAGAATAGGGATGAAAATATCTGGAAGGTCCTTCGGCGGCTTGGTATTATTCCCTCTCAGAGTCAAACCTTTGATCAGAACTACCCGGTAGATGACTTCATGAATCGTTTCCTGATTGAGCCTTTACCAATTGATACTACTCTGTTATCCAGTGAATTGCCTCCCTTTGATGATGCTAACTTTTACTTCTCTTATATTGGGGCTGACTCTCTGCTGCCAGTAATTGCCAAGATAACCTCAGGAGCTATCGGTATCGATGGTATCTCTATTAAAATGGTTAAACTTTCTCTCCGTGTGATACTTCCCGTTCTACTTCATATTTACAATTGTTCTTTACAGCTTGGGATTTTCCCCAATATATGGAAACAAGCTCTGATTCGCCCTGTTCCTAAGATTACAAACCCTTCAACTCTAACAGATTTTCGTCCTATTTCTATCCTTAGTGCATTAGCCAAGCCTCTTGAGAAATTAGTGGATAACCAGCTAACTGAATATTTGGATAAACATAACCTGCTTGACCCTTTCCAGTCTGGATTCCGGAGGGAGCATAGTACCATCACTGCTTCCCTTAAATTTAGTGCTGATTTAAAAGCTGCAATAGATAAAA
>CAKNXH010030519.1:0-12379 GCA_932178445.1 Andricus quercusramuli | reverse complement strand
AGGGTAGACACCCTGGTTTCGTTTATTCATTAATCCGTTACATTTTTTAGAAGTAAATTATTCAGATTTTTAAAAATCCACTCGATTTGAAATTTGCAAAATAAAATTTTGTAGTTGACTGTAATAATTTGGAAAAATTGCGATGATTAACGAAAGTAATTGATTTACAGAAATTATTTGAGACTTCAAACCCACCTCCAATCACATTTTCGCCGAACGCGAAGGCGCAGACGAACGAGAAATCTGACGAAATTATTTTTAAAAAACCGAAGACTCCACGAAAGATGAAAAAACCCGATATGGATTACCCAGAGCCAGAAGGTTTGGCCCCGATTGGCGACATCGATACTGAGCTGTGTGAGTGCGAGAATCTTATATTTTTTAAGCTTCTCATTTAACTAAAATCCCTGGTGGAAAATATATTTACAAGAATGTAAAGTTTAAAATTCAACTATTCCAGTTAAAGATTCAAAATCAAGTTGAAAATTCAACCTTTTGTTGAAAAACTTAAGTATTTTTTTGAAAGTTAGTTTTTTTGTGTGGAAAGTAATTTTTTTAACTGAAAATCTCTGGTGGAAAAAATTGTTACAAGGAAGTATAAAATTCCTACAACTGCAATTTTTTGTTAAAACATGTTTTTTTATTGTAAAAAATGTTCAAAATTTAACAAGAAAATACAGTTAAATACAAATAGCTAATTTTTTCTTGTATTTTGTTAAAAAATCGTTTTCTTGTGTGTAGAAAATGATTTTTCTCTTTGATTAAACATTCAGCTTTTGACTGAAAATTTAATTATTCAATTTTTGGTTGAAAAATTAGCTTTTTAGTTTAAAATTGGTCTTTTTTGGTTGAAAATTGATTTTTTTAACTTCAAACTTAATTATTTCAGTTTTTGTTGACAATAATGTATCTTTTTTAGTAAAAATTATTTTTTTTTTTGAAAATTCAACTATTTCAGTTGAAGATTCATTGTTTTAGTTGAAAAATCATATTTTTTGTCTAAAATTGAACAATTCCAGTTGAAGATTCATCATTTTAGTTAAAAACACATCAGTTAGGTTGGAAATTAATTTTTTATACTAAAAATGTAAGTATTACATTTTCTGTTGAAAATTTTAGTTTTTTATTTCAAAATTCAACTATTTGGTTGAATATTTCTTTTCTTTAATTGAAAATTCAAGTATTTCGTTAAAAATTCATGTGTCCCTGGTGGAAATTTTTTTACAAGAATGTACAACATTGTTACAACACTGTAATTTTTTGTTAAAACATGTTTTTTTGCAAAAAATGTTCAAAATTTAACAACAAAATACAGTTAAATACAAATAGCTAATTTTTTCTTGTATTTTCTTGTGGAAAAGTAAAAAACTCAACAAGAAAGTACAAATTTCTACAGTTCAAAAATTTATATAACTTTTTATTGATATTTTTATTTTTATTTTATATAGCATTGATTTTTTTAACTTCAAAAACTTAATTATTTCAGTTTTGGTTGACAATAATTGATCTTTTTTGTAAATTTTTTTTTTCAAAAATCCAACTATTCCAGTTGAAAATTCATTATTTTAGTTGAAAAATCGCATTTTTTGTTTAAAATTCAACTATTCCAGTTGAAGATTCATCATTTTAATTGAAAACACATAAGTTAGGTTGGACATTAATTTTTTAAACTAAAAATGTAAATATTCCATTTTCTGTTGAAAATTTTAGTTTTTTATTTCAAAATTCAACTACTTGGTTGAATATTTGTCAACTTTAATCGAAAATTCAAGCATTTGGTTAAAAAATCAAAAAATTTGGTGAAAAATGGTTTTTTTTTTGTAGAAAAAAAATCTTTTTCTTTGAATGAGAATCTCCTTGTTTAAAAATTCATCTTCTTGGTTTAAAATTCAACTATTTAAGTTGAAAATTCATCATTTCAGTTAAAAATTCATCATTTCGGTTGAAAATTAATTTTTTAAACTAAAAATGTAACTATTCGATTTTCTGTTGAAAATTCTTGTTTTTTATCTCAAAATTCAAGTATTTCGTTAAAAATGCATGTGTCCCTCGTGGAATTTTTTTTACAAGAATGTACAACATTGCTACAACTGTAATTTTTTGTTAAAACATGTCTTTTTTGTTGTATAAAATGTTCAAAATTCAACAACAAAATACAGTTAAATACAAATACCTAATTTTTTCTTGTATTTTCTTGTGGAAAAGTAAAAAACTCAACAAGAAAGTACAAATTTCTACAATTCAAAAATTTATGTAACTTTTTATTAATATTTTTCACTTTGTTGTAAAAAATCTACAAGGTATTACAGAAAACTAAAGAACTTTACTATTACTATTTCGTTGAAAATTCATGTATTTTGTTAAAAATCGTTTTCTTGTGTGTAGAAAATGATTTTTCTCTTTGGTTAAACATTCAGTTTTTGACTGAAAATTTAATTATTCAATTTTTGGTTGAAAAATTAGCTTTTTAGTTTAAAATTCGTCTTTTTTGGTTGAACATTGATTTTTTTAACTTCAAAAACTTAATTATTTCAGTTTTGGTTGACAATAATGTATCTTTTTTAGTAAATCTTTTTTTTCCCCCGAAAATTCAACTATTCCAGTTGAAGATTCATCATTTTAATTGAAAACACATCAGTTAGGTTGAAAATTAATGTTTTAAACTAAAAATGTAATTATTCCATTTTCTGTTGAAAATTCTTGTTTTTTATTTCAAAATAGAACTATTTGATTGAATATTTGTCTTAATTCAAGCATTTCGTTAAAAATTCATGTATTTTGTTGAAAATTGTATTTTTTTGTAGAAAAAAAAATCTTTTTCTTTGAATAAGAATCTCCTTGTTTAAAAATTCATCTTTTTGGTTTAAAATTCAACTATTCAAGTTGAAAATTCATCATTTCAGTAAATTAATTAATTTATAAATTAATAAATTAATTAATTAATTTCAGTAACTATTACATTTTCTGCTGAAAATTCTTGTTTTTTATTTCAAAATTTAGCTACTTCGTTAAAAATTCATGTGTTCCGGGTGAAAAATTTTGTTACAAGAATGTACAACATTGCTACAACTAATTTTTTGTTAAAACATGTACTTTTTTGTAAAAAAAATGTACAAAATTTAACAAAAAATGCAGTTAAATACAAACAGCTAATTTTTCCCTACATTTTCTTGTAGTAAATTTAACAATAAAATACAAATTTCTACAATTCAAACATTTGTATAACTTTTTATTAATATTTTTTACTTTGTTGTAAAAATTTACAAATTATTACAGAAAACTACAGAACTTTACATTTTTTTATTTGGGTGTTTGAAATGATAAAAACACTTTTATATTTTTGCCAAGAACTTTTGCAGGACTTCACAGGACGATTCAATTTTTCAATTTGAAAGCCTCAGTAGTTAAAAAATTGTAAACGTACGATTGAAATTCTATAAATTATTGCTAATTTAAAAATAATATGAAAAATTAAACGCTCTAATTTAATTCCAAATTCTATTCAAATATTGTTTCTAACTGAAATATTCCAGTTTTAACCCATTTAATTTGAAATCTTGTAATTAAGTAAGACATTTTTTGGGATTTTCAGCAATATTTTACTTTTCATTTAAAATGAGCAATTATAAATCAAGCAAAAAAAACTAAACCATTTTAAACTGAATTATTTGAAATAGAAAGCCTTGAATCGTTAATATTTCAGAGTGTTATATTAAAACTTTTACGTTACAATTTTAATTGTTCTATTCAACAAATTTTTAATATATTTGTGAAATTATTGAATTTTTATACATAAATAACAATTGAACATTTATCAATTTGGAAAAAATTTGAGTTGGTTCAAGAAATATTTATCAGTTTTGAGCTCGGGTTTGAGAAGATCTAAACTTAATTTAAAACTGAAAAAGATTTCGGAAAATAAAGAACTAAATTTAGATTTTTTTAAATTTCGAAATAAAATGTTGAATCTTTTTATTGATCTTTAGAGGTTTTGAGAAAATAAAACAATTTTCTTAACTTTGCTGGGAAAATTAAAAATGATTTTATATATTGAAAAATTAATGTTAAGATAATTTTCGTATAATTAATTAATTTCGATAATTAATTTTTTGAATAATTTATAAGTTTTTAAGCATTTTGAAAGGTTTTAAAGGAATACAAAAATTTGTATAAAAATTCCTAAAAAAAACTAACAATCATTTTGTTTGGCAAAATTAATTCAAAAAGAATATTTAATAAGATTTCCAAAATTTTTAAAAAAGAATGTGGATGATTTTAAGATAATTTTTTCACTTTTGCAAGATTTTCCAAAACATTTTGGGAACGTTCTAGTTGCAAGATAATAAAATTATTATCAGATTCATGAAAAATTTCCTAATTATTTTTTTTAAACAAATTTATGGGCAAATGTTTAAAAAAGTTTCAAAACAAATTTTGCTGTATAAATTAATGTTTCTAGATTAATATTGCTTAAAATGACATAATTCGGAAAATTTATACATTTTTTATTTATTCTTCAGTTCATAGCATTGAAAATAATAGGTCGCATTTCTTTTTTTTTTTCAAATGTTTTAATTGTAAAATGTATAAAAGTCAAAAATTAAAATTTTGCGGTTTAACGGCTTTCAATTAAAAAATATTCTCTTGAAAAGTTTTTAAAGTTTTTATTTTATACGCAAAAATTACTGAATGTTTGAATTAAAATTTTTAAGCTCTACTTTTAAAAATTCAAAAGCATTCCTCTTTGAGTGTTTCAATTTGCGGTTCAGTTTTTATAACTTCAAATAAAAAAAATTTTATTTTCAAGAGTTTGAATTTTTTTTTCTCAATTGTTCGATTTTTATTTACAGTCAAAAAGTTTTTTTTTCAGCCTAGGATAAGAAATATTAAAATTATTGCAATGACATAATTTGAAATTATATACAAACTACAATAAAATACAACAATTTACAAAAAAAAATGCAAAAAAAAGTACAAAATCCGTCTCAATAATATAAAAAAGTTGTACTTTCCTGTAATTTATTGTATTTATTTGTAGATTCCTGTGAAAATAGATTGAGCTTACTGTACTTTGTTGTAAAAATGTTTCCACAAGGAATAATAATTAAAATTTGTATTTTTCAGTCGATCTGACCAATCAGAACTTCCTCAAGTTATTTAACAACAAGTATTTCCTCGCCGACGTAGATGAAGGATTCTTGTCAGGTAAATTTCTTTTTCACGTTGTAAAAATTTAGTTTACACGCATTTTCAGGGTGTTTATCTGACTTGGAAATTGGATTCAGGGATTGATTACTTATGCTTTTTTAATTTTTTTGTTATCTTTTGAAATTTTCAAATCTGGTGTACACTCAAACGCGTAAATTACTATTTATCTGAAATCGTGAATATTTATTTAAAGCGAAGAGAGAATGATTTACTTTTTAAAATAAAAATATAAAAACTGTATACTATATATGATCTGAAATACGGGATTTTGGAAGGGATCTGTAATTCTGAATTTGAAAAGGGAATTTTCTAAGAGAATTATTATCGTTCCGACTTTGAACAGGAATTTTTTGAAAAGATTGATAATTCAGGGAATCTTACAAAGAAATTATAATTCTGCGTTATAACTGGATGAAAAAAGATGAATAATGAAGTATAATTTTGACTTGTAACGGGAACTTTGATAAAAAAATTATGATTCTGATTTGGAACAGAGAATTTTAGAACAAAATTTATAATTCAGATCTGGAACAAGGAATTTTCCAAAAGAATTATAATTCTGACTTAGAACAGTGAATTTTCTGTAAAAAAATATTATTTAGATCTGGAACAAGGAATTTTCCAAAATAATTATAATTCTTATTTGGAAGGAAAATTTTTTTTTTTCATGTTGAAAATAAATTTTTTTACTAAAAATGTAGAAATTCCATTTTTGCTAGAAAATTGATCTTTTACAGTTGAAAATTCACGTATTTTGTTGTTAACTTATCTTTTTTAGTCAAAAATTCAATTATTTTGGTAGAAAATCCATATTTTTGGGTTATAAATTCAATTACTTTTGAAAAATTCGTCTTTATGACTTGAAATCTCGAAAATTTTGGATGAGATTTTTGTATTAATTGAAAAACCTTTCTTGGTTAAAAATTCAACTCTTTCGTTGAAAACTGGTATTTTTTGGTTTAATTTAACAGTTTTTTTGATTGAAAATTAAAATATTTTTTGGTGAAAATATCAAAAAGTATAATTTTTTATTTTTCAGGATTTTCGAAAATGTTAGGAAAAATTCGAGTCAGTTTGAAAGATATTTAGGTCTTTTAGAAGTTTAGAACTCAAAATATTCCTAAAATTTTGAAAGATCTTTCAAAATTAAAAAAAAATTGCCGTTAAATCTTCCAGATATTTTCGAAATTTGTAGAAATATTTTGAAACTTTTTCAAATTTTCTTTAAAAATTAATTTTTTCAAATAAAAAGTAATTAAAAATGCCCCCAGGAATCTCAAACAAAAATTTTTAATTTCTTGAAACCTCTGAAATTTCTTAAAATGCTTCGAAATCTTCAAACATTTACATTTTGTTTAAAATGTTTGGAAATCTTTTCAAACTTAAAATCATTTTTAACCATTTTCAAAACTTCTAAATCTTCTGAATATCTTTTAAAATTATTCGAATTCTTTAAAAAAATTTCTTGAAATTCTGAAAAATTAAAAAACTTGCCTTCAAATCTTCCATATTCTGTGTTGACAATTCAGGAAATCTTTTGAAATGTTAAATTTTTGTTTAATATTATCTTAAAATTAATTTAAAAAAATAAAAAAAACAGTTTAAATTATCCCGTGAATTATAAGAAATATTTTTTATTATCCTGAAACCAAAAAAAGTTTTTTAATCAAGAAAGAAACAAATTTTCTTTACCAAATGAGAAAATTGAAAAAGATTTTTGAAAAAGTATAATTTTTTAATTTACAGGATTTCCCAAAATATTAAGAAAAATTCGAGCAAGTTTAAAAGATATTTAGTACTTTTAGAAGATTTGAAAATAAATATTTTTTAAATTGAGTCGAATTTTTCCTAAAAATTTGAAGAAAAAAATTTAGAATTAAAAAAGTTACTTTTAAATCTTTCAGATTTTTTTTTCAAATTATTTTTGAATCATGTCCAAAACATTTGAACGTTCTGAATATCTTTTTAAATTATTTAAATTTTTCCAAAGTTTTGCTTAAAATTCTGAAAAATAAAAAAAATGCCTTCTAATCTACCAGATTCTGTTTGGTCAATTTTGGAAATCTCTTGAAATGTTTTAAAGTCTTTTCAAATATTCCCTTAAAATTAATTTTTTAATATAAAAAACCAGTTCAAATTATCCCGTGAATTTAAAGAAATACTTATTATCGTGAAACCTTTCAAAATGTTGTTGTTTAAAATTTTTTATAAAACTTTGTAATCTTGCTAATTGAACATTTTTCTTTTGAATCGCTCACATTCTTTTTAGAAATTTTAGGAAATAAATAAAAATATTTTATAATATTTGTCAATTTTTCCTTAAAATTAATGTTTCAAAATAAAAAATTAGTTGAAATTATCCCATGAATTTTGAGAAATATTTTTTATCATCGTGAAACCCTTTAAAGTTTTTTTTTCAAATTTTTTATAAAACTTTGTAATCTGGCTAATTGAACATTTTTTCTTGAAAATCGTCCACATTTCTTTTCGAAATTTTAGGAAATAAATACAAATGCTTAAAAATATTTGTCAAATTTCCTTAAAAATTAATTTTTTGAAACAAAAAATCAGTTAAAATTTTCCCAGGATTTTAAAGACATTTTTGCACCATCGTAAAACCTTTCAAAATCTTCAAGTAGCTTCAAAATTTCTATTTCCAAATATTAAAAAATGAAATTTTTCAAAAACTTTTTTGAAATGTTTAATTAATTTTTAGGCTGTGGCTGGTCGTCCCGAAAAATTGGGGGAGTTGAAAAAGGGGATGGACTAGTCGTAATCTTGCTAATTAAAATATTTCGCTTTACAATTTTTCCCATTCTTTTTCGAAGTTTTAGAAAATAATTTAAAATCTGTAGAAATCTTTGTCAATTTTCGCATAAAATTTATTTTTAAATTAAAAAATCAGTTTAAATTTTCCCAGAAATTTTAAGACATTTTTTTATTATCTTGAAACTTTTTTTTTATCTTGAATATTCTTAAAAAGCTTCTCTATTTTTGAAATCTTCAATGGTCTACAAATTACATTTTGTATATCAAAATGCTGGACACCTTCCTTACATTAATTATCATTATCATTATTACAGGGTGCACAGTCTTCCCCTTTTTTTCTTAGTTTCCCCTTTTCTCTTTAAATATAAGATATTTGAAATTGTACACATTATTGAATAATAATTAGAGCAATCATAGCATTCAAATAAATTATTTATGAATATATAAGTTGAAAATGTGAAAACTGGGGACAGAAGTTATTATCTAATATAAAATTGGAACATTCACAAAATATACAGTACTTTTAAACAAGTATTAGAAGTAACACATTTTAGTTCAAATTTACGAAGTTAAATACTGAATAAAAAATGGAATAAATTCGGAAATTTAACTATTTTGTTGCAAGTTTATTTATTATTTATTTATTTATTTTATTTCTTATTTTATTTATTATTTATTACAGTTCAAATTTCTTTCAAAATTTACATTTTCTGGCGGAAAGTTGGATAAAAATTCAACTATTTGTTTACAAATATAATTATTTTGTTGAAAAACTGTCTTTTTGGTTGAAAATTAAACCACTTTTTTTAAAATTAATTTTTTCTAAACTGAAAATTGTAATTTTTGATTTAAAATTATTTTTTGTATTGTAAGCTTATATTTTTTATTCAAAAATTTGAATATATTATAGAAAGTTCTTTTTTTTACTCAAAAATTCAATAATTTGGTAGAAAATTGTTTTTTTTTTATTTGAGAATTAGTTTTTTCAAATGAAAATCTAGAAATTCCATTTTTGTTTAAAAACTGATCTTTTTTATTTCGAAATTTTTTTTCTCTATTGACTAAAAAATCTTTTTCGTTTGAAAACTCAACTCTTGTTGAAAATTCGTGTTTCCGGATTAAAGATTCAACTGTTTTGTAGAAAATTTGAATTTTCTCTGGAAAATTCAATAGTTTGATAGAGAATTCAACTAATTCATCATTTTAGTTAAAGTTTTTGTTTGTTTGTTAAAAACTAGGTTTTTTAACTTAAAATTTTAATTTTTGGTTGAAAATTAACTTTTTAATTGATAATTTATATTTTTGTATTGAAAAATCAACTGCATTGTAGAAAATTCTTCTTTCAAGCTTCAACATTCAATAATTTGGGCGAAAATTCAGTTTTTTCAATTGAAAATTAATTTTTTGAAACAAAAATGTAACTATTCGATTTTGTATTAAAAACTGATGTTCTCGATTCAACAATTCAACTATTCTATTTAAAAATTATCTCATTTGTTGACAATTTTTAATTGCGAAATTTAAAAATAAATTTCTTGCTCAGTTTCTTGAAAATGTGCAAAAAAATGTTCTTTTTTTATTGAGGCATATGCACACATTTAAAAAAGAGTTGAATATGTCGGACTTGAAATTTATTCAGCTTGAAACAAAGAAACATTTTTTTATTTTTGTTTTTCGGAACAAATTTTTGTCGTGAGTTAGGCTTTTTGGGATTTCATATCTTTTTTGCGATTTTGGAACGTTTTAACACCACGAAAAAAAATGTTTCCCATGAAGAAAAAATAATAACATGTTTCTCATAGAAAGTATGCAATTTTTAAAAATAGCTTCTTCAATAGCAGAAATCATTGAAATTAAAAAAAAATATAACATTTTTTATCACAAGATTGTTTTTTCTTTTCGACATGTAAAAATAAATGTTTAAACTTTCCCCTATTTTTCCCTTTTTTCGTGAGAAAATGACCGTATTTCACCTTTTTTGAGCTTCTTTTTCACTGTGAACCCTGTTATTATTGAATATATTACTTAGATAACCTTACATTTCTCATAAACCTGCAGTTTGCAGACACTTTTTTTTAAATGGGGACAAAAATAAAGCCTTATCTAATCACAAATCGAAAAATGGCGCCATGCTCTTTTAAATAAATGGATTATTTAAATGTAAATAGTGCAATCAAGATATAGAAAAGAGTTTATTTTAATTTATCTTAATACCATTTGACTGTTATTTAAGAATGAAGTTCTTCTTCTTTGTTTTTGGCTTTTTGATTCAATCAACAATCCATTACACAAACAATAAAGTTTATTGGTAACTCTCTTTAATTGGTAACCCTCTTTAATTGGTTACCCTCAAATTGGTAACGTGGTTTATGGACGAAACCATATCGCCCACCATGTGTCGCTGCCGTTGCTAAGTAACGGATTCCGGCACAACAAATGAAACAAGTCATCTGTCAAAACAGTAACGTTGATAGTAATTTTACTCATTCAGTGAACAGTAAACTCTAAACTGCGTTATAATACACGAAAGTATAAAAATTGTTCAACAATGTCGGAAGATGTGAAACCCGAAGTAATTAAAAAAACGCAAGATTTACTTGGGAAGTACTTTAAAAAGCCTCCACTCACCGAAAAGTTGCTGAGAAAGCCACCATTTAGGTTCATCCAGGACATTATTTTAGCAATAATCAGAGAAACGAAATTTTTGGATGGCTTATTTACTGATGAAGAGTTAAGTATGGACATTACCAAGGACAAGGAAGCGAAGCTTGCTTACTTAACAAAGTTAATCGACGTTGTTAAATTAATAACTGGCATTAATTTAACAGTAAGAGCAACGAAAATTATGTCTGGACAAGAGCCCACTAAGACCAATGAACTGCTGCAAGCCATTGGAAGAGCTCTAGACAAAAAGACCAGCA
Organism: Andricus quercusramuli; assembly: GCA_932178445.1. Taxonomy (NCBI): domain Eukaryota; kingdom Metazoa; phylum Arthropoda; class Insecta; order Hymenoptera; family Cynipidae; genus Andricus; species Andricus quercusramuli. The sequence continues at coordinate 1,481 of CAKNXH010030519.1, read as the reverse complement.
GCAAAGAAGCCATCATTCATTATAAAAATCGGGTCGGAAAGAAATCTGATTCGAAGAAGCCCACTTCGACTTCGGGGCATATGGGTAAAGAGGTTTCTTCCAAAAAATCAGTAACGGAAACTTCGGGACACCTGGGTAAAGAGGTTTCTTCCAGAAAATCAGTAACGGAGAGTTCGGCACGATCGACGAAGCTTGCGAGTAAAGAGCAGCGAAAGACTGAGCCCGAGAAAAAGAAAACGAGAAAAGTAAAATCGCAGGAACCGGAAGCAAAGGAAAAATTGAGAGAAGAAAAAATCACGAAACATCCGGATGTTAAAAACAAAAGTTCAACAGAGACAAGTAAGGAAAAACTGGTACAGCCGGTAGTTGAAGCTTCTCCTGAAAAGGATGTAAGTAACGTTTCAACTGATTCGAAAATCAAGAAAACTCCTGATTCTGCGAAAGCTCATGAACCAAAAAATCTAATACCAAAAGCTGATGAACTTTTGAATATAACCAAAATAAATCCAAATAATGAAGACTCTGTCAAGCAAAGTGAGTTTATAAATCGTTCAGATTCGGGGAAATATACAGAATTCTTGAAGCATAATGATGAATCGGTTGCCAATGTGCAAAATTCAATTCCACGTGAAAATCTGGTTGTGAAAAATTCAATTCCACGTGAAAATACAGGTGTGCAAAATTCAGTTCCACGTGAAAATACAGTTTCGGCAAAATTGCGTGGAAGTAATTTGATAGATGTGGGCAATAGCAGTGCGAGGGTGGCTAATATCATAGTTGAAAAATCTGAGCAAAAGGATGAAGCTGACGACGATATGGTGGTTATCGAAACGAACAAGGGATCATTGTTTGAATCCAGCACGCGAAAAGAGATTGATGTGACCGAGGAACATGGATATCTCGTTGCCCAGATTTTAAAAACAGAACAAGAATTAGTGAGTACAAATAATACAGATAATTCAAACAGAAAAGTGGAAATTGTCTGGCAGACAGGAATCATACGTGATCGTGAGTCTGTGATAAAAGCAGTTGGTAACTTGAGAAACTTGATACAAACCTTGATTACATTTACCAATCCTCTCGGCAAAATATTGGATTATTTGCAAGGAGACATTGAGATAATGCAAAAAGAGGTAATGGATTATCGTAATCAATATGCTGCTGTCAACAAATTGTTGGAGGATGAACGCATGCAGACGGATAAATTTATGCACAATATGAAAGAGTCTCTCGAGGATATTGAGGCGAATGTTTATGATCAATTGAACAAGATTTATCAAGTGAAAATTAATATCTCGAAGAATGAGCATCAAATTCAGCGGCTACTGAATGATTGTGCTTAAGTTTATGTGAGTTTGTGTTTATTTTTGGATAAACTTTTGGTAGGATTTGTGTTCTAAAGGCAATTTTTTTTTACATTTTGAACGATTTTTAAAAATTTTAAGAAAAATTCGAGTCGTAAGAAATATTTTTAAGAATTT
>CAKNXH010030454.1:0-14546 GCA_932178445.1 Andricus quercusramuli | reverse complement strand
TTTTAAATTCGCTCAATTCTGCTCAATTCAATTCTGCTTATTCTACTTATTTCCTTTAAATTTCTCTAAATTCAGTCAAATTTTATTGTAATCAATGGAATTTCTTCGATTTGTTAAATTTTCCCGATTTTTTAATTTTTTTCCAATTCATTCGAATTCTTTTGAATTCAACTTGAATTATTTTGTAGTCATTAGTCGCTTCTCCTGCTAAAAATCAGTAGGGCTTCAAAGATTTAAAGAGATTTAACTTTTTTTTTTGGTATCCAACCTGAATTGTTTGGAATTGTCTTGAATTTTTTTAATTCACTTGAATTCCACTGAATTCACTCAATTCTTTTTCATTCAAGGGATTTTTTCATATCGTTTCAAAATTTTTATTCAATTTATCCTCAATACTTTTAACTTGACCTTGCATTCTTAAGCATTTCGTCAAATTCTTTTGAATTCCCTTGAATTTTTCTGAATTCATTTTTTGAAATTAACTGAATTTAATGAAGTTTTTTCATATTTTTAAATTGTTTCTAACAATATAATTGAAAGGAACATAATTTTTTTATTTTAAAATTGTTTTCCAATTCATTTGAATTCTTTTGAATTCAACTGAATTCTCTTGAATTCTTTCGAAATATTTCAGGGTATTTTTAAAGATTTCGAGAAATTTGTAATAGATTTCAATAATTTGAAGGGATTTTCAAATATTTTTTGCAATTTATTTGGAACCCGCCCTGAATTCTTACTGATTTTTCCTAATTTTTTTCGAATTCTTTTTAATTCTTCTAAATTCACTCAATTCTAATCAACACAATGGATTTTTAAAATTTTTTTGTTAAATTCATCTTGAATTCTATTAAATTCACCATGAATTTTTAGACACTTCATCCAATACTTTTGAAGGTACTTTTAATTTTTTTAAATAAATTTTGAACTTACTAAATTCAATTACTTTTTTCATATTTTTGAATTGTTTCCAATTCACTTGATGGATTTTTAAATTTAGCTCGATTTTTTATGAATTTCATCGAATTCTTCTCATTTCGATTAAATTCCACTAAATTCACTCAGATTTTACTGAAATCAATGGAATTTTTTTGTTTTTCAAAATTATTTTTAATTCAGTTCAATTCTTTTCAATTGGTTTGTAGTCATTATTCACTTTTTTAGTTATAAATTAGTAGGGTTTCAAAGACTTGAAGAGATTAAAAATTATTTTTTGGAATTCACTCCTAAATTCTTAATAATTTACCTTCAATTCTTTTAAATTCCTTGAAATTCTCTTGCATTTTTCTTAATTCACTTGAATTCTTCTACATTTTTTTTAAAGACGAATTTTCAACTAGAAAGATAAATCATTAACTGGAATAGTTAAATTTTGAACCAAAAAAATTGTCAACAATGTACATGAATTTTCAACAACAACAAAATTTCAACTAAAAATTGACTAGATAAATTTTCAGTTGAAAAAAATAATTTGTGACTGAAGGGATAAATTTTTAATTAAAAGTATAAATCTTCAACAACAAAAAAACCGTTTTTAATAATATAGTGAAATTATCCACCTGAATAGTTAAATTTTCAGATGAAAACATTCATTTTAATTTTGAACTAAATACGAATTTTCAACAAAGCAGTAAAATTTTTCACTAAAATGATTCAATTTTCAGTTTGAAAAATTAATTTAAAACCAAAAACCGTCTTTTGGATCTCGCGCTTTTGTTGACCAAACAAGATTGTTTTGTTGGCATAACCAAATTTTGTTGTTGAATCAACGAAATTCTTTTGTTGCCCCAATAAAATATTTTGTTGGCTCAACAAAATTTCTTCGTTAACCTAACAAAATAATTTCGTAAGGCGAACCAAATTATTTTTTTGTCTTGAATACATTTTTTTTTTGTCTCAACAAAATATTTTTGTCGACGTGACTAAATATTCTTATAGTAAAAACGTACTTTTTGTAATCTTTAAACCTGAATTAGTCATAACAAACAACTATTTTGTAGCTCAAAGTCATTAACTAATTCATTAAATAGTAATTATTACTAATTTTCATTTCAAAATAACTTATTATTTCGACAAATGTGACTGAATAAATTAAGTTAATTTAAATTTAATTTCAATCAATTTTTCAAAATTGAAGAAAATTTATTTTTGATAATTCAACTATCTTGTTAAAAAATTATCTTTTTTCATTGAAAATGCTATCCTTCATTAAAAATTTATTTTTCATTTTTTTAAATCACAAATTTAAACGCATGATTGAAACTTTATAAACTATTTGAAATTGTAAAATAATTCTAAACAATATATTTATACCTAAAGATTTTTATTAAATTTAACATTATTGTACTAGTCTAAAAGTTGAAACTTCAAAATTTAAAATTTTTGAATTAGGAAAAAAAAAACAATTGCTCAATATTTAGAAATTTTTGACTCATCAAATATTGAAAATTAAACAAAAAACTGAACTTTTAGCGTTGAAATTTTAATTGTTTTATCTAAAAAAATTCGTACTGAAATTTCGGTATTCTAGATTTCTCAAGATTTTGAAATAAAATTTAGAAGCTTTTCAAGGATGCCTAAACCATTTAAAATTAAAATAATTTAATTTCTAATTTGAGAAGTGTTTAGTTACAAAAAAAATAATTTGTCAATTTTTAATGTTTCTCTCTTAAAATTGCTTGAACTAATATAATTTTGAAAAATTTTAAGTTCTATACGTGTAAATAATTGAGAATTTTCTTCAAAATGGTAATTGCAAGTCCGAAAATCGGGACAAACGTTTTCGTCAACTTCAGCGAATTGTATCCCTTCTTCATGACTGCAGAATACAAATATTTATTCAAATTTAGACCTGCTAATGGTTTACGAGTTACATTATTTGTGATTATTTCAACTTATTATTAAAATTTACTCGTTTTTTTTTGTGAATTTTCATATCAGGTTGGTGAGGTTATATAGACACTCTTCATATTGTTTCTACAAGAAAAATTGTATTCGCTATCATTGTACTTGCTGGGAGTCGAAAAAATAAACATCGTTTATTTTTTACTGTGCTGTTGTTGCAACCACTAACTCTGCAGTAATGTGGCATTTTTATTAAAAACTCTTATGATGAAACTTCTAAACAAAACACTTTTAACTGACAAAGAAGACGCATCATAGAAAGTAAACTTCCCGTCGAAATACCCGAGCTTCTTCCCCGAAGCGGCAGAGTGCGCTAGTGTCCAGTGTACGGTCCCCTTCCACTAAGCGATAAGCGCGGCAAATTCAAATCTGAATAAGTATAAACTTTAAACAGTTAAGGGACCGTACTTGAATTACGTAACATCTCAAGGGGGGGGGGGGCGAGACATTTTGTTATGATTTGTTACGGTAAGGGGTCCTTCACTCATGTACGTAATTTTTGCCAATAATAGAAAAAAGATGTACTTTTCTGTAATTCTGTTTGTAGTTTATTGCATTTATTTGTAGATTCCTGAAAAACGTTTGGCCTCTTATCTCTATTTTAATGTATTCACTTTTGTTTCAGGTAAAAGCGTCTACATCAAGAATAAAAAATCTCTGAGATCCTGAAAAAATGAAGGAACAAATATCTCCCCGTATTCTCGAAGTCCTAAACTCTACAACAAAAGACAATTTGGAAGCTTCCAAAAATGAGAAAGACAATTTAGGTGCCACGTTGACGGAATTGTTGAATGGAAGAAAATCTCCGGAGAATTTTCAAAACTGGTCCAAAAAAGAGCAAAAAGATTGGTTGTACAATGAACTGAAGATGGAGTTACCAAGTTTATCTGATAATTTGTTAGATTTTATGGTTGGAAGTGCTTTTATTGGAGATTGTGGAAGATCATCAGAGGAAAGACCGGATTGGTTAGATTTGGAGAAATTTAAAAGGGGGCAAGAATTTTCCAAGCGTTATATTTTTGGGTTATCGTATTCACAGATGTTGTCACTTTTTGTTCTATTTTCGTTTGAGGATGGACTGAAACCTTTGATTATCACTGGAAAGTCGAGCACGCCTTATACGGCCTTCAAAAGGTGAGATTTTTCTTCATTTTTAATTTTCAGATTAGGCAGAGCGGAAGAGTTAGGGAGAGCGGAAGAGTTAGGGAGAGGAGGGTAAAAGTGGAGAACTGAGAGAAAGATGATCGAAAAAAAGGAAAACGAAGGTAGTAAAGGGAAGGTTAAAGTGAACGAAAAAGGGGTAAAGAAATAGAGAATGGTAGAAAATAGAACAGAAGAGGTAGGATAGTAGGAAGAAGAAAAGAAAGAGTGGAAGAAAAAAAGGATGGAGGAAAGAATGAGATAAATTGGGAGCAAATAAAAGATAGATTGAGGGAGGAAATAGAGATGGTGGAAGATGGAAAACATTTTTTAAGGTCTGAATGGGATAAAGGAAAACGACAAAAGAGGTAGGAGAAACAAATAGGAATAAAGAAAAATCTGATAGGAAAGAAGTTATCAAAACTTGAAAAAAGAAAGAAAGGGAATTATAAGATGGTAAAAAAGGCTGACTGAATGAAAGGAGGAGGGAAAGGTTTAATAATTATTCTTTTTTTCTTTCAAGGTACTCCTCAACAGGAATGCGTCTCAGAAATTGGTACGTAGAGGATCCTTGGACGAAGGGTACAGCGGCTTACAATGACATTCAGGCAGTCAGAAGAATGCACGCAAATCTTCGTAAGAGATTGGAAAGAACCAAAAATGAGGATATAGATAAAGAGGCTGAAATTAAGAATCTATATTGTCCTACAAGAGATATTCTTCAAGAAGATTTCCAATCAGCTTGCCCTGCACCTGCCCCAGGGCAGTGCCCTTATATGGTTTTCCGAAATGCTGAGTTTGCACCTATGAGACCCAAAGGAGTAAATCAGACAGAAATGGTGACGACGCAATTTGGATTTGTGGGATTGATGATTTTGTACCCTGAATCTTTTGGTGCTCATAATGCGACTGACGAAGATTTGGAAGATTTTTGTCACCTTTGGCGGGGACTAGGATATCTTCTTGGAATAGATGATCAGTAGGTTTATGATTTCATTCATTACTTCTCTTCTTCTTTCCAGTTTTGTCTACCTCTTCCTCTCCCGCTCTCTTTCTCTTCCTTTCCTTCTTCTTTCCACCTTCTAATTCTTCTTCTTATCTTCTGCTCCTATTCTTGACCTTCTACTTCTTTCCAACATCTTCTTCTTTCCATCTTTTCCTTCTTTTTAACTTCTCCCTCTTCTTTCCACCCTTAACTTCTTCCTTTCACCTTCTCTTAAGACTTTCCACCTGCTACTTATTGTTTTTACCTTCTACTTCTACTTTCCACCTACTCCTTCTTTCCACTTCCTCGTCCCACTTGCCACCTTCTCATTCCTCTTTTTATCTTCTCCGCCTACTTTCCACATTCTCCATCTCCTCATCTTCTACATCTTTTCATCTCCTCCTTCTCAACTTCCCCTTCTTCTTTCCATCTTCTCCCTTTCCCTTCAATCTTCTTCTTCTTCTTTTCACCATCTCCTTCTACCCTCCATCTTATTTTTCTTTCCACCTTCTTCTTCTTTTCACCGTCTCGTTTTTTTAACTTTCCTTCCCCCTCTTCCCATTCCTCTCCTTCCACTCTTCTTCCCACCTCCATCTCCTTTTTACCTTCTCCTACTTTCCACCTTCTCCTTCTTCCCTACTTCACCGTCTTTTTGCAACCTTCTGTTCTTCAACTCATACAGAATTTCCTACAATCGCTTTCGTTTCTTTCCATTTCCACTTTTCGACGACATTTATGACTTTCTCTTATTACCTTCTTTGAAATTTTTATTTTCAACAGTCTCCGTTTGAATCTTCCCTTTTTTATTTTCATTCTCTTCTTCTTTCTACATTCACCTTAAACCTTCTCCTTCAACTTTCTACCCGCTCCTTCTTCTTTCTACTTCCCCCTTCAGCTTTCTACCGTCTTCTTTCCACCTAAGTCGCTTTCCTTTCTTTCCATTTTTCACTTTTCAACAATATTTACGACTCTTTCTTATTGATTTTCTCTACATTCTCATTTTTGACAGTCTCAGTGCCAATCTTTCCCTTCTTATTTTCATCTTCTTCTTCTTTTCACTTTCTCCTTCTTCTTTCAACCTTCGTCTTATTTTTTCCACCTTCTCCTTTGACTTTCCACCAACTCTTTCTTTTCACTTTCTCCTTCCACTTTCCACCTTCATCTCTCCTCCTCATCCTTCTTTCTATCTCCTGTTCTTCCCTCATTTATCATTCCCTACAATCGCTTTCCTTCCTATCCATTTTCCACTTTTCGATGATATTTACGACTCGTTCTTATAAAATTTCTTAAAATCTTTGTTTTTGACAGTCTCAGCTTCCATCTTGCGCTAATTATTTCCATCTCCTTCTTCTTTCCACTCACATCTTATTTTTTCCACCTTCTTTGAATTTACACCTACACCTTCTTTTCACTTCCTGCTTCCACTTTCCGCTTTCTTCTCCTTTAAACTTTCTTGTTCTCCTTTCCTCCTCTTCATCGTTGTTTCCATCTCTTGTTCTTCTCTCATTCATCGTTTCCTACAATCGTTTTCTTTCCATTTTCCGCTTTCCGAAGATATTCACTACTCTTTCTTATTAACTTTTTTTGAATCTTCATTTTTGACGGTCTCAGTTTCCATCTTCCTTTTCTCAGTTTCATCTTCTCCTGTTTTTCACCTTCTCCTTTTTCGTTACACATTTGTCTTATTCTTTCCAACTTCTCCTCCGACTTTCCATCAAATTCTTCTTCTTTTTACTTTCTCATTTCACTTTCCACCTTCTTCTTTCTTCTTCCTTCTTTCCGTCTTCTGTTCTTTCCACATTCTGCATTTCCTATTATCGCTTTCCTTTCTTTGCATTTTCTGCTTCTTTTTACCTTTTTCTTCTTCTTTTCACCATCGTCTTATTCTTCCCACATTCTCCTTCTACTGTCCACCTACTGTTCCTCTTTACTTCCTTCTTTCACTTTAAAACTTCTTCCTTCCACTTTCTTGTTCTTCTTTCCTCCTTCTCATTCTTTTTCTCATCTCCTGCTCTCCCCTCATTTATTATTTCCTACAGTCGCTATCCTTTCTTTCCGTTTTTCACTTTCCGACGTGTTTTGCGCCTCTTTCTTATTAACTTTTCTTCAATCTTGATTTCTGACAATCTCACCTTCAATCTTCCCCTTCTTATTTTTATCTTTTCCTTCTACTCACCTTCTTCTTCTTTTCACCTTCGTCTTATTCTTTCCACCTTCTCCTTTTATTTTCCACCTACTCCTTCTTTTTACCTTCTCCTTCTAATTTCCACCTTCTTCTTCTATCCAGATTCTTCTTCTTTCCACCTTCTACTCCCTTCCTCCTCCTCGTCCTTCTTTCCCTCCTCTGTTCTTCTCTCATTCATCGTTTCCTACAATCGCTTTCATTCCATTTTCCGCTTTCCGACGATATTCACTACTCTTTCTCATTAACATTTTTCAAGTCTTTATTTATGGCAGTCTTAGTTTCAATCTTCCCCTTTTCATTTCCATCTTTTCCTTCTTCGCACCTTCTCCTTCTTCGTTGCACCTTCGTCTTCTTCTTTCCACCTTCTCCTTCAACTTTCCACCTACTCATTCTTTTTACTTTCTCCTTCTACTTCCCACATTTTTCTTTTTTTTTCTTCTTCCTTCGCCCTCCTACTTCTTCTTCTTCCTCTTTCATCTTCTGCTCTTCCCTCATTTATCATTTCCTACAGTCATTTTACTCTCTTTCCATTTCCACTTTTTTACGATATTTACGACTGTTTCTTATGCCCTTTTTTTAAATCTCCATTTTTGACAGTCTCAGTTTCAATCTTCTCCGCCTTCCTTCCACCTTCTCCATCTTCTTTCCACATTATTCTTCTTCTTTAAGCATCCTCATTCTTTCCACATTCTCCTTCTTCTTTCCGTCTTCTCCTTATTCTTTTCCCCTTCTCCTTTTTCTTCTCCCCTTCTTCAACTTTCCACCTAATTCCACTTTTTACCTCCTTCTTCCTTCATCCTGTTCCTCCATCATTAATCATTTCCTGCAATAGCTTCCCTTTCTTCCCATTTCCACTATTTGCCGATATTTAAGATTCTATCTTTTTTTTGACAGATTCGATCTTTGTTCAGGATTTCCACCTTCTTCTCCGTTGCACCTTCTCCTCACTCTTTTCATCTTCTCCTTTTTTTCCTTCTGCTTCGACATGGCACCATATCTTTCTTTTTCACATTTCCTTATGCTTCACACCTCTTCGTTCTTTTTTCTTAACTTCTCCTCCTTTTCACTTTCTGTTCTTACCCTGATCATCATTACGTAATATTTCTTCTCTTTCTTTCCATTTCTCACTTGTCAATGACATTTATAACTCTTCCTTATTAACTTTTTTTTACCTTCATTTTTGACAGTTTCAGTATCAATCTTCTACTTCTTCTTCTCATCTTCTCCTTCTTCTCTCCACCTTCTCCTTCTATCTTCCACCTTCTCCTTATTCTATCCACATTTACCTTCTTCTTTTCAACTTATTCTTAGAATTTCCACCTTCTACTTCTTTTTTTTATCTTCCCTTTTTACTTCCGCCCACACCTTCTTTCCACTTACTCCTCAGACTTTCCACCTTCCAATCCATCTTTTTATCTTCTTCTTCTCCCACTTTCCACATTCTTCTTCCCACTTTCTCTTTCTTTCTATTTCCTCCTTCTTTCCATTTCCTCCTTCTCTTCAACTTTCCCTTCTTTTTCTACCTTCTCCTTCTTCTCTTCATCTTCTCTTTTGACTTTCCACCTACTACTAATTTTTATTTTTATCTTTTACTTTATATCTTCTCTTTCTCTCTACCATCGTCTCCTCCTTACCGCGTCCTGTTTTTTTCTAATTTCTTCTCCTTATTTCCACCTTCTTCTTCTGCGCATCTACTCCTTATACTTTTATCTTCCCTTTTTCATTTAGCCTACTCCCTCTTTGGAAATCTGCTTCTTTTTTCCCACCCTCTCCTTCTTCTTTTCACCTTCTCTTTTCCTCCTCCCCATTCTACTTTCCACCTTCTCTTACGAGTTTCCATCTTCTAATTATTCTTCTTATCTCTTTCTTTTACTTCCCGCCTTCTCCTTCTTTCCACCTTATTCTTCTTTCCATCCATTCTTTCTTTCCAACTTCTCCTTCTTCCCACCTTCTCCTCCTTCTTTCCACCTTTTCCTTCTCCTTCTTACCTCAACCTTTTCCTATTTATCTTCTCCCTATACTTTTCACCTTCTATTTCTTCTCATCTTCTTTTTCTACTTTCTACCTACTCCTTCTGTCCCCTTCTTTTTTTCTTTTCACATTATCATCCTTATTTCCACCTTCTTCTTCTTCGCTGCACCTTCTCCTTCTTTTTTTACCAACTGCTTCGACTTTGCGCCATCTGCTTCTTTTTTACATTCTTCTTCTGCTTTACACCTCTTCCTTTTTTTATCAACTTCTTCTTCTTTCAACTTTCTGTTTTCGCCCTATTTATCATTCCGTATAATCGCTTTTCTTTCTTTCCATTTCCCACTTGTCGACTATATTTACCTATAACTCTTCCTTATTAACTATTTTTAACCTTCATTTCTGACAATTTCAGTTTCAATCTTCCCCTTCTTTTCATCTTCTCCTCCTTCTTTCCACCTTTCCGTTCTTCCTTACAACATATCCTTCTTCCTTTAACATCCTAATTATTTTTACCTTCTCCTTCTTCTTTCCACCTTCTTCTTATTCTTTTCACCTTCTCCTTCTGCTTTCTAGCTTCTCCAACTTTCCACCTACTTCTTCTTTTTACTTTCTTCTCCTACTTTCCACCTCCATCTTCTTCTTTTTTCCTTCTTCTTCCTTCCTCCTGTTCTTCCCTCATTCATAATTTCTTACAGTCGCTTTACTTTTTTTTTATTTTCCACTTTTCGATGATATTTGCGATTCTTTCTTATTTTTGACAGTTTCAATCTCCTCGTTCTTCTTTCCATCTTCTGTTCTTCTCTCATTCATCGTTTCCTACAATTCACTTTCTTTTCCTTCCACCTTTTCCTTCAACTTTTCACCTACTCCTTCTTTGTACTTTCTCCTTCTACTTTCCACCTTTTTCTTCTTTTCACTTTCTTCTTCCTTCGTTCTCCTCCTTCTTCTTCTTCTCTCATCTTCTGCTCTTTCCTCATTCATCATTTTCTACAGTCGTTTTCCTTTCTCTCCATTTCCACTTTTCTACGATATTCACGACTCTTTCTTATGAACTTTTTTCAAATCTTCATTTTTGACAGTCTCAGTTTCAATCTTCCCCTTCTTATTTCCATCTCTTCCTCCTTCTTTCCACCTTCTCCTCCTTCTTTCCACCTCATTCTTCTTCTTTTAGCATCCTCATTCCTTCCACCTTCTCCTTCTTCTTTCCATCTTCTCCTTACTCTTTCCTCCCTCTCCGTTTTCTTTCCACCTTCTGCAGCTTTCCATCTACTTCCACTTTTCCATTTCTTCTTCTACTCACCACTTCAGCCTCTTTTTCCTAACTTCTTCTTTTCTTCTCCTTCTTCCTTCTTCCAGTTCCTCCCTCATTAGTCATTTCTTACAATAGCTGCCCTTTCTTCCCATTTCCACTCTTTGACGATATTTAAGATTCTATCTTTTTCGGACAGATTCAATCCTCAATCTTTCCACCTTCTCCTTCTTTTTTGCCTTCTGCTTCGATTTTGCACCATATCTTTCTTTTCTACATTCTCCTTCTGCTTCACACCTCTTCCTTCTTTTTTATTAACTTCTCCTCCTTTTCACTTTCTGTTCTTACCCTGATCATCATCAGTCTTCTCCTTCTTCTTCCCATCTTCTCATTCTTCTTTCCATCTTCTCCTTCTTCCTCCCACCTTCTCCTTATTCTATCCACATTTACCTTCTTCTTTCCAGCTACTTCTTAGACTTTCCACCTTCTACTTCTTCTTTTTCTCTTCCCCTTCTACTTGCACCTACACCTTCTTTCCACTTACTCCTCAGACTTTCCACCTTCCAATCCATCTTTTTATGTTCTCCTTCTCACGTGTTCCACATTCTTCTTCTCACTTTCTTCTTCTTCCTGTATCTTCTCCTTTTACTTGATGTCTTCTCTTTCTCTCTACCATCGTCTCCTCCTTCCCGCGTCTTTCTTTTTTCTAATTTCTTCTCCTTATTTCCACCTTCTTCTTCTGCGCATCTACTCCTTATACTTTTCACCTTCCCTTCTTCATTTAACCTACTCCCTCTTTGAAAATCTGCTTCTTTTTCCCACCCTCTCTTTCTTCTTCTCACCTTCTCTTTTCCTCCTCCCCACTCTACTTTCCACCTTCTCTTACGAGTTTTCATCTTCTAATTATTCTTCTTATCTTTTCCTTTTACTTACTGCTTTCTCCTTCTTTCCACCTTGTTCTTCTTTCCATCCATTCTTTCTTCCCAACTTCTCCTTCTTCCTTCCACCTTCCTCTTCTTTTTTTCATCTTCTCTTCCTTCTTTCCAACTTTTCGTTCTTCCTTCCACCTTATCCTTCTTCCTTCGACATCCTCATTATTTCTGCCTTCTCCTTCTTCTTTCCACCTTCTCCTTTTTCTTTTCACCCTCTCCAACTTTCCACCTACTTTTTCTTTTTTTTTCTACTTTCCACCTCCATCTTCTTCTTTCTACCTTCTTTCTTCCTCCTTTTTCCTTCCTCCTGTTCTTCCCTCATTCATATTTTCTTACAATCGCTTTCCTTTCTTTCCATTTTCCTCTTTTCCATGATATTTACGATTCTTTCTTATTTTTGACAGATTCAATCTTTGTCGGGGATCCTTGAGTGATGTAAGACAACGATGCACGGATCTGCTGGAACTTTGGGTCAAACCTAATTTCAGAGAATTGACTCCTGAATGTGAACACATGATGAGATGTGTTGTGGAAGGGATGAACTATTTTCTCCCTGGCTCCAGTTATGAATCATCTATCTTATATTTGTCCGAATTACTTAATTTGGACATGCCAAGATTGTATTCAAATTTATCTTATGGAGCCTGGATCAGGCACAAAATATTGCAGTATGTGTATAATCTAAAAAATATAAATAAAATAATAATAGATAAGGAATTTAAATCACCTAGAAAAAATTAACCTATAATTTATTTTTGACTATTATTTTATAACAAATTAATTTGTTAATTAAGGGTAGCTTTTTTTAAGTATACTAAAAAAAACTTCGATCAGATTTCTCTTGCTAAATCCTTAAAATGTAAGGGTCGCAGTATATAAAAACTTTTTTTCTGGATTTCGAAATCCAAAAATGGCAAAGTGCCATAGGGACAATTTTGTGTAAACAATCAAATTTTTTGGATAAAAACTTCTATAAAAAATGCACTTTGTGAATCATCTAAAAACGGTTTCCCTTCCACTCGGTCATTTTTGGATTTCGAATTCTGAAAATTTTTTTCTCAAAACACTCCACCCTTAATTAACAAATTGATTTCTCGTAAACTATTACTCCTAGAGGATTCCAGTTGGGGCCAATTTAAAGGAAATTTTGTGCTCTAAAAATTAAGTCCCATAAACTTTTTACGTATATCTCAAAGGGAAGCGACAATTCAAGCAAACGTGTTAAAAAATTGTTCCAACTTTCACTTTATTCTTAATTAACAATATAAGGACAGGTCTGACAAAGTATAGGGTTTCAATATTTCATTAGAAGGTTCACCTATTTTATATTTTTTATATTTATTCTTATTTATTATTATTTGTTATCCCTATTTTCTATTTTATAATAATAAACAGAAAATTGATTAATTATTTATTTTCATAGGTCATTTTTTTGGTATACGAGTCGACTGCCTGGTATGATGACACTGGTGAATAAAATGCATGATGCAGCTTTAGACGAGGCCATGAACTTTAGTCCTGAAAAACACGAGGAATTGAAAAAGAAATCTGAAGAAAGTTTGCAAAGAGGATCGTTAATAAAATGTAGTTTTTAATTACAATATTCATACCAAATTATGTTTTTGAATAGAAATAAGTTTTTATTTTTAAGGCCATTTAATACTTATCCGATTCCTACTTTACCGACATTATTCGTAACAGCTCACGTCCACACGAGACGTTATTCGTAACAGCTCACGTCCACACGAGTTGAAATTTTGGCAAAGTAAATCAAAATAAAATCATTTTTTTGGGGTTTTCAAACAAAAAATTTATAATAAAAGGAAAAAAATAATAATGAATAATGAATATACAAATTTCGATTTGAAAAATTCCAGAATAAAGAAATTCCGAACAGAAAATCGACGAATTATAAAATTTTCGAAATAACAACAATTACAAAATTGTTTTTCAGTAAATATTATTCATAAATGATACAATAATGAATTATTCAATCAATAATAAAAAATGTGTTTCAATCCAAATAGTCCATAATTGTATTTTTAATAAATAAGTAGTATTGATTTGGAAATAATTTTGTAATTTTTGAAAATCGGGAATTTTACTTTTTAGTTTCGGATATTTTATAATTGAGAAATTTTTTTGTCGGGAATATTATTAAGGGACGAATGAAAATTCACGAAAAATAAAATTGCCGAAATATAAAAATCCCGAATTTGAAAGTTCGCGAATAATAAAATTCCAAAAATTATAAAATTGCCGAAATATGAAACAAGAAAGTTGTGGAATTTAAAGTATTAAAAAATTCTTGTTTAATTGATATTAATTATTCATTGATAAACAATAATCATTATATTATTTTTATTAAATGGGATGACAAAAAAATTTCGAAAAATTAAATTCCCGACACTGTGTAATTCCCAAATTGGAAAATTTCTATATAATAAAATATTTTCGAATAATAAAATTCCCAAATATCAAAATTCTTGAATAATAAATTTCCCGAACAATGAAATTCTCAAATTAAATTCCCGAGACTATCAAATTCCTAAGTTGGAAAATTCCCGAATATTGAAATTCCCAAATATTAAAATTACCGAAATGGAAAATTCCCGAATAATAAAATTTCCGAAGAATAAAATTCTTAAATATGAAAATTCCCGAATAATAAATATTTGTAGGAAAAATTTTTGTTTTAATATTGAAAGATTCTTTTAAATCATTTTTTCTAAATTTATAGTAAGAATAACTGAACAAATTTTGCAGGATTCAATTCAGCACAACTGTATCTCAAAATTTCTTTTACATTTTTTTTAAATTAAAAATTCGATTTTAAAGAACTTTTTTTGCATCTTCTTTCAATGATGCTTGATAAATTCACAAAAATTATATAAACAATTTTCATGAACAAATTCTAAGTAAGGCTATTTTTAACTTTTCGATTACTTTTTCCAATGATATTTTGCAAAATTTAATAATTACTTTTTACTATGAAGCTTGATGAATTCCGAAAATTATGAATTATTTAAACAAATTTCATGAACAAATTCAGAGTTTGGCTATTTTTCACTTTTGGGTGAATTTTCCTTAAGATATTTTACAAATTTAATGATTATGAATTATATAAACCATTTTCATAAACAAATCCAGAGCTTGGTTATTTTTCAATGAATAGGCTTTTGG
>CAKNXH010030430.1:0-12178 GCA_932178445.1 Andricus quercusramuli | reverse complement strand
TCGATATTCATGTTAGTCAGTTGCTTCTTTAAGCGGCAATGGCCTGTGAGCATTTGAACCACTATTTTCACCTGCTTTCTTTCCATGTTCAGTGTTTTTTTAGGCTTTCCTAAACATGGTTTTTTGATCAACTTTTTACAGTGTATCATACCGTTAGACATTTTCCAATACCTTGCGTGTTCCTCCAAGAGCCACTTTTCAATGACATTCTTAGTTGAAGCATACGAAACTCCGCAATATGGTTCCGGTACGTTCAGGGTTTTCTTAGACCCACATTTTGCAAGTATATCTGCTTTCTCGTCATTGACCGTCAATCTTTTTATGTCCAGCAACCGAGATCAAGTTGACCAGTTTTTACCGGACACTTCAAGAAGCTCTTGTAGGCAACTCCAGACAAGTCTGGATGTACACTCTTCCGATTGGAGAGCTCCCAAAGCAGCTTTAATATCCGGATATTTGTAAATGTGGTAGTTAACAAATCCACGTTTGCACATTTCTCTAGGCAGGTTTTAATAGCCACGATTTCATCTTTAAACACGGTAGGGTATTTACCCAGTGCGATTATCATCTCCGCATTAGGTTTGATTCAAAGTACTACAGCTCCATAGCCATGGGCGTTTTTCGAGCCTTTTTTATACCAAACATGTCCTCCCATTGTAAATTAATTGCTTCTCCTCTGTTAATCATGCCAGTCCTCCCTTTTCGGGAATATCATCTTGAAGGGCTTTATGAAGGAGTATTCTTTCAGCATGTTATCAGAGTGTATACAAAGGATTTCATCCCCGGACAGTACGCTCTTTATTAAGGGGAGAGTATAGTTAATTCGGGCAAAAAAGGCACATATTCAAGAATTTTTTTAAGCGATACAGGTAATGTTAGTTTATTTCTTTAATCGGTAAATAATAATGGAAAATCTGAACCATATTCTCAATAATTTTCGCTGCAAAATATTAAATCATGCCTAATTAAAAGGTGCGGTGGTGGCATACCTAAGATGGACTTCAATGCCGCTGTTGGGATTGTTCTCAATGATCCAGTAATTGTCAGACAAAGACCTTTTGTAAGCTCTTCAGCTGTTTCCTGGAACTAGCCAAACAGGCTCATGCCACCCAGATCACTAAGGCAAAGTTATAATCGGTCTAGTGATTACCATCTGTAACCACTAAAATACCCTGCATTTCATTCCGCAGGTTTTTCCAATTGCGTCTCTGTAAGCTTAAAAGGCTGTTTTGGCCTTTTTTTACTACCGCGTCGAAATGTAGTTTCCTGGTTACTTTGGGGGCAAAGATGCACACTTGTGCATAAGTGTGCATAGTGTGTCTAAATACTTAGATGCTGTGGAGAAGTCTATCTTCTTGTCATAGAAATTAGTGTTCACGACGTCAGGTAGTTTCCTGCTTCTCTTAAAAACCAACAATTCAGTTCTATCTGGGTTATCAGAGAGAAGCAAATCATCAATGACGAGTGCCCACAGGGTGGGGGATAAAACTCCTCCCTGCGGACAACCCCTTTTTATCTTCGCTCTCACATTGCAACCGTGGAGCGAAGATTGGACAATCCTGCCGCATAGAAAAAAGCGCAACAACATATTGACAGTGGTAGCTATACATATTGTTATTACACCTATACCTATTATTATTATAAGGGGTAAAGGGGAGAAGTTGTAGGCTCCGGAAGCTTCGATCACGATTCCTTAAAGAAACCAATCCCAAAGCTACCGGAACGTGTGCGTCATCCGCTTCTGCTCCTTCTGATCTAGAAGGTAAGCAAGAGCGGGAAATTTACGCGTGATAACATCGGGCAACACTGTTCCTTGGAGTCAGGTATCTAGCCACGGATGACCTTACGCGGCAGACGAGACAGTTGGAAGGTTTAACCTCTGGATACATTTTTAGAGCTACCAATATTTGTAGAATGTTATGAGTCTTGTTGAATTGGCTAAGAAATGAAGCTTTCATACCTCCAAGGCAGCCGATTATGAGAACTACAAGATGGACTTTGTAGCCTTGGTACAGCCTGCTCAGTTCGAAAAGAAGTGCTTGATATTTCGCTCGTTTTTTTCCTCCTTTGCCGTAATATTACCATCAGCTGGTGCCGAGAATTCAATCACGTAAATAATCATGTTCTTCAGATCATGGAGGACAATGTCAGGCTTAGTAGCACTGATACGTTGAGTGGTGGAGAATGAGAAATTCCAGTAGATCTTACACTGATCATTCTCCACAACTGACTCGAGTTCCCCCTGGGCGTATGGCAAGACGGGCAATAGATCAACACCATAGAAATGCCTAAGATGGTTCACCCACAATAGGCACAAATGGCACAAAGTGCCACCCACAATAGGCCTCTCTCGGATGGAGGCCATGGTTCAGTTGGGAGTGGCAATAGGAACGAACCGAGGCGACGACCAGGCAATGACCCCGGAAAAACGCGAGAACATCGATTTAAATGGTCGGACCAACTCAGGAGGGACCTTCTTACCTGTTGGCAAAGAAGCTCACCGGCGCGGAGAGGATTCATGAAGAGGTTACACGACCGTTGGGTCAATATGTACCCGGAATATGCTCATAAAACGTCTCAGTATTTAAGAGATCAGGTATCCTTCTTGCGAAAAAACGGATATAAAGCTCTTTATCAACAGGAAGAGGAGCAACAGCCTCCAGCGAACATTCCACCCGTTCCAGCAAGACCACCTTTGCAGATAGCCGATAATGCCAACATGAGAAGTAGGAGATCTATCCACCAAAAAGTCTTCCTCAGGATGGACAAATTAGCTGAAACTAATACTGCTCTCCGCGATTTGCTCCCCGAAGATGTTAATCTCTGGAATCTGAACTGTGTAGTTTACGAGAAGGCGGTCTCCCTGCTTAGTGACGATAGAAGTAACGATACTTCGGTACGTCTGAGTAAGACACGCGAGCGTATTGCACAGCTTCAGTTCAAAATTGAAACGGCGAGGCGGCATGCATCAAATGTTACGTGCGTGATTAGCTACATAACATCAAAAAAAAAGTTCACTCCAAGAGTTAGGGCACTTGCTCGAAACTTGAGGAAAGAAAATCACACGCTGAACAAGTGTAAACTGTCGACCATCAAGCAGCACTGGATGCAAAAAGTAAGATCTCTTTCAACAGCGAAACAGCGCCTTGAACGGCGAGTTAAGTGGATTCAGGAAAATTCCACCTTTTCTACTAATCCTTCCCGTCTGTTCAATAAAGCGTCATGTGTAGTTAAAAATCCGCCTAGTCGAGAATAGATTCAAGTCTTCTCGGAGCAAGTATATGGAGATACTTATCAGCTAAATGAGGACGCTTCTGATATATCACTCTTTCGTAACTTTTGCCAAAGGCAAAGGTTACATGGTCCAGAGGAAGAGTGTACACTAATTACTGCTGAAGAAGTGAAGAAAGTTATCGCTAGAACTAAGAACTTTTCAGCGCCAGGGCCAGATAAAATCAACGACTTTTGGTGGAAGAAGTTTACTTCTACGCACCAACATCTAGCTCGTATATTTACTACTTTCTTGAACGGAGAACAACCCGTCCCGCAGTGGCTAGTGGAAGGACGCACGGTATTGATCCCTAAGACCGGAGATTTGTCAAGTCCAAAGAACTACAGGCCCACAGTTTGTTTAAACACCAGCTACAAGCTATTCACTGGCATCCTCAAAGAGAGGATACTGACATCTATCGAGCCGGTATGGAGTGTAATAGTCGAACAACGTGGATGCAAGAGAGGGCTGGCAGTTTGCAGGGAGAACCTGTTAATAGACAGGTGTATTACCCAGGACTCGATCAGGTATCGACGCAATCTGTCCATTGCTTGGATTGATTATCGTAAGGCATTCGATAACACGAACCATGAGCTGCTTATTAAGCTCCTTGAGTGCACGGAGGTGCATCCAGAAATAGTGAGATGCATAAAAGAGCTTATGCTCTTGTGGCGGACAAGATTTGTCATAACACCTGACAAAAGACAAGTGACTACAAGCTTTGTCACATATAAGAGGGGGGTCTTTCAAGGAGACTCTCTAAGTCCGATAATTTTCTGCATCTCCCTCTTGCCTCTATCTATTATGCTCCGAGGCAAAAGCTCTGGATACCTATGTGGCCCGCCGAACAGAAGAGAATATAAGGTCAACCACCTTTTATACATGGACGACCTTAAACCCTTTGCTTCCTCAAAAAAGGACCTTAACATCCTTGTAGATGCGATAAATAGGTATTCTAAAGCGATTGGCATGAGCTTCGGACTGGACAAGTGTGCCTGCGTTCACCTACACCAAGGAAGACTAGAAACTACATCATCCAGTGACGATCAGGATGTTCAACTCATAGGCGGAAATACCATTCAACATCTTGGTATTGGAGAAACATATACATATCTTGGAATACCGCAAGCGGAAACCCAAAATGTGCATAACTTGAAAACGGCCCTTGGAAAAAGGTATCGCCAAATTCTCAGAAAAATTTGGGCTTCCGAATTATCTGGAAAGAATAAGATCCAGGCGACCAATATGCTGGCCGTTCCTATACTGCTCTACACGTTTGGTGCAGTAACATGGAACGCCGAAGAGTTAAAACAACTTGATCGAAGCACACGCAAGATGATGACAATACAACGAAGTCTTTATCCTAGATCTTCCGTACCTCGAATATATCTCCCTCGCGATAAAGGGGGTTGAGGATTGCTAAGCCGCTGTTATCTTTACATAGCGGCGGTGAGTGTTGAAGGTGACTCCAGTCGCCTCTGGATGCTTTCTTAGAGCTACCATTATTATTATTATTTTTTTTTTTCAAACTTTTCCTTGGGTGAACCCAGTTTTTCGTCATAGCCACGGACTAAGTCAAGTGACTGATGAGATGAGGATGTTATAAATTACTTTAATACGATGTTTGAAATCATTTACAATGACAAAATTAGAAGCATGGTGTAGTTTGCAATTTGTCTTTGCCGCTTTTATCCTTACGCAGCAGCCATGAGTGTTGAAGGTGACAACAGTCGCCTCTGGATGCTTTCTTAGAGCTGCCATGTATCACGCTATGGGTTCTTAGTCACTTGCTTCCTGATGGTCAAGGAAGTTTCTTACGGTGCGACAGGTGTTTAATAAAACCGCCTTTTGAGCTGCCGCCAGTACCCTACTGACTCCTAAATGTTCAAGATGTTCAGTGCATCTTGCGTGCACATTGCCTGTAGCCGAAATCACAATCATAGAAAGCACTCGCTATACTTATGAATCTTGGTTGTATAGGGTGCCTGCAATTTTCGGTTGAGCGGACAAGCAATGTCGATGATGTAGACTCTTCCACCTTTTTTCTCTCGCATCACGATGTCAGGTCGATTGGCTCGGATGTAATGATCCGTCTGGATAGTCACATCCCAATATAAGATGTAATCTTCATTTTCTAAAACGGACATTGCAATGTATCTATAGAAAGGCATCCATTCTGTTAAGAGTCCTAGGTTTAAGGCAAGTTGTTGATGTACAATGCCCGCCACATCATGTCTGTGCGTATATTCTCTTTGAGCCATTACGCCTTCCGTTTCTGGATACAGGAGTCCCTTTCTCAGCCAAATAGTGGATGCCTCACTATCCACTTCATATTGATCTAGCGTTTTGGGGTGTTCGCTGTGGATGGCTTTCTGTCTCCATTGCGTTTCTAATTCCTCTATGCTTTCTGCCCTGATATTCAAGGCCTCCTCTGAGGACAAATTCAAGGGCGTGTAGTCAAGATCCGCTGTACAGATGGTGTTGTAAAGCGTAATATCTCGCTTGCTGTTAAAATAGTCTCGCAACTGTGTAACTTGTGACTCACACAGTTTTCTGACATCTACAATGCCTCTGCCCCCTCTATGTCGTGGTAGAACTACCCCTTCACTCGCCGAATTACGGTGGTGCATTCGGTGTTTCGTCATTTCTACGCGGATGATTCTGTTTAATCGGTCGAGGTCAGTGTTCGACCATTTGATGAGCCCAAAGGTGTACGTGAGAACAGGGATGGCGTAGGTGTTGATTGCCCTGATCTTGTTTGCCGAGTTAAGAGAACTCTTCAGAACCAATCTGAGTCTTGTAGTGAAGGCAGTCGTTAGGCTTTTCTTAACTATCGTATGCTGAATACCCTTAGATTCAAGAATACCCAGGTATTTATATGACTCGCCCTTAGCCATTGCCTCGATGTCATTCCCGAAATCGTTCTCTATCTCTGCGGTCCCTAATTCTCCACTGGTTAAATGCACTGTTCGGCATTTATCTAATCCAAACTCCATGTTGATATCATTGGAAAACTGCTTTGTAACATCAATCACTTGCTGCAGTTTCTCGTCCGAACTAGCGTATAGCTGCAGGTCATCCATATATAGAAGATGGGTCACTTGATGACCATCCTCATTATCATTTACTCGGAACCCATGAGACATGCTATTTAAAGTTTTGCTCAGTGGGTTCAACGCTAAACAGAACCATAATGCACTGAAGGAGTCTCCTTGGAATATGCGCTTGCTTGTTGTCAATGTATGCCATGTGCAAGTTCCTTTGGTGTTTACGAGCTTGCGTCATGGCAACAGCGTCTATGGTGACCAGGTCTTTACTGCCTGGGGAGTTTTTACAACATCCTTTTTGTACATGTTATTCTCGTCGCAGTGAGAATATGCCTTATCTGCTATGATAGCTGTAAGACATTTATATATTGTTGGAAGACAGGCTATCGGTCGAAATTCAGATGGATTTTGAGCGCCTGGTTTTTAGGCAACATATACGTAGTACCCTGCAGCATAAAGCCTGGCATCAGATCTGGATGTTCGATGATCTTCTGAAAACACCGTGCCAACGCAGGATGCACACTAGTCAGGTACTTGTACCAGAAATTGTGCACCATGTCCGGACCTGGAGCTTACCAGTTACATGCTTTTTTCAAAACCGCTGAAACATCTAAAGCTGTGATGTTCGTCAGCTCCATTTCAGGGTTATTGCTTGCTCTTGCTTTCTCTAGTTGGAACCACACAGTGTCCAAATTGCTTCTGTTAGTTTTTCCCCAAACGTCTGACCAATAGTTAGTCATTTCTTCCAATTGAGGGACTTCGGTGTCTTGCTGGTTATTTTGCTGTACACTCAGTTCACGATAGAACCTTCTTTCGTCTGTCTGAAAGGTTCGATTTTGTTGCCTTCTTGCACTACTTTTCTTGTACCGACGCAGTCTAGCAGTAAGAACATCAAGTCTCTGCCGCTGGGAGTCTATAATCTCATCCAATATTGCTGGTGTCAATGTCTCGATGTACCGAGGGTGGATGATTTTAATAACATGGTGGATCAGCTTTCTGGTTCGATTTCCTTCCTTATATTGAGTCAGTCGACCCAATTTGCACCTTACTTTGCTGACATCCATATCCAACCTGATCTTCCATGGCGGATCTCGCTCCTGTCTTGGGGCGAAGACTGCATTTATAGGCCTAGTTCTGCGGCCCAACGTTCTAACGGTTGCCACAGCTGCACAGTATACAAGAGTTTGCACCTCTAACGCATTTTGTGTTGCGTTCAAATGCATAGGTAAAACCTTGCTGTTTAGGTGTTCTATTAGTGCACGCAGATCATTTGTGATTTTCATCTTGGGCAGTGAATGTGTCACGTCCCGTGACGTATATATATGTTAATATATTTATTCATATAATTATATATTTGCATGCTTATACTAATAAGTACTTAATAAATACAGAGCGAATATCGTGCACTGTGTAGTGCAGCTATATATATATATATATATATATATATATATATATATATATACAGCACGCTGTACACTGTAAGATATAGCTATATATATGTCCGGCACGAGAGCAGACTAGGTATCGAATATAGACTATAGTAAGAACATTGTAATTCGTAGCGTTCACTGTCTAACCATAGACGCATAGAGTATAGGGCCCAAAAGCACGTGGAAACTGGAGGACATAGCTATAGATATACTGAAAACATTACAACCCGTATAGTATATCTATATATATATACGTGACGTACGCGTACACAGGATCGTTGCAGCATGCACGAACGTAGCCATAGGCCCTATAAAAAGTGAATGGACCAGCATGGGTCAGTCAAAAAATTAGAAGTTACAGTTCCGTACAACTCTTCTCTATTTCCTACGGTTTTCCCCGATTCGACTGTCCAGTGTCTAGTGTGTCAAACCGGTATCCTTCGCGTGTTAGTGTGTGTGCCTTTGTGTCAAGTGTTGTGCACCGGGAAACCCGAATCTGGAATTTCCCATCTTGGATTACTTCGTACCCATTCAACCCTGAATTGGAACCCTTATTGTTTACATCAAGGTGCACAACCCCTTTCTTTCACACCACTACACGGAGACCATCTAGATATCATTTGATTCTTCAATCGAATCAATAAACCGGTAAGTTCTAATTTTAATAAATCTAGTTTCATTATCTAACTCCTTTTGGGCCATAATACATGAGTCTCCTTTATTTTAAAGGTCCTGGCCAAGGATTAGAGTGTCTACATGCCTTCCTTCAGTTTCTTGTGCTAAAGCCTTAATAAACAATACGTTTCAAGTGTAATTGATTATAATAAATTGTTTAAACTAATCTATATTCATTTATTGGCTACTCTTTCCTCTTCCCTGTGTGAGATCTTCGATCTCAACTAAAACGAGGAACCTAATTAAAAAGGAAAGTATTTTACGTTTTCCATGACGTAACATACAACCTTTTTATGGTGCATCGGCCGGGAAACCAAACAAAAGAGAGCCAATATTTAATTTGTTTTGAAAAAAGTTTATTTCATATACATTTTTTGAGCACAAAGAACCTGAACGAAGACAGGTAACTTATAACCTTTACATTCTATTGCTGTGAAATATGTCCGTAAATAAATATAACCAATGCCTAATGAAAAACCTGTAGATTTAGGGAACATTAAAAGAACTATTACCCGGAATCTTGCTAAACAAAACCCCCAACTAGCTAAGCAAATAGAATCAAATAAGAAAGGGCTTGAGAGTGATAGGAAAAATAAAATTAATGTTGAATTAGAAAAACTAGATTTGGAATTCGGTAGCGATAATTCAGATTTTGACTGTTCTGCATTCATTAATCCCGGTAATACTACATTAATCAATACAAATTCAAGCTTAATTAGTGGTTCTGTAGACCAAAATAAAACTCTAACAATCGATGACGTGATCGATTATCAAACTAACGTAAAGTCATTATTAAGTTCGACGCTTTCTCAGCTAATTTGTGAAGAAAAAACAAAAGAAAATTCATTTTCTGATTTAAATCGCGCATCAATAATAAGTGAACACGATAGTGACGACATTGCAAGCGACGAAGACTCGACAACACAGAAAAAAATGACACTGCCAACTAATCAACAAGTTTCCCTTCGCGACGCGCTCGAAATAATCCCTATTTTTGACGGAAGTAACATCCCTTTAGCTCATTTTATAGAGGGATGCACAGAAGCAAAAGCTATAAATCCCACACAGGCACATGAGAATCTTGCTAGATTAGTTAGATGTAAATTGACCGGAGAAGCGCGGAAATGCATATTCGGAAATACGTTTCGAACTTTAGATGAATTAATAGAGAAACTAAAAAAGGTTTATGCTCCCGCGAAAAGCGTATACCAGCTGCAAGGAGAACTAGGCAATATATTTATGTGGGATAAAGAAAATGTTATATCATACGCTGCGCGAATAAAAGAACTAGCAGATAGGATCGAAGACGCGCATAAATTAGGCAATGATGGTGCCACGGATGACACGTTTAAAGCAAATTTAGAAGATGATGTGGTTAAATGTTTTAAAAGGGGTTTACGTTCAGAAATAGAGATAAGATTAAAAGATAACGTGAATGAAACTTTTAAAACTCTAATCAATGAGGCGCTATAAATTGAAAGAAAATTAAATGCATGTTCAGAATTGCGAAAAAATAAGCCAATCAAATCTTCAGAAGAAGAATCAGAATCGCGAATTATTACTAAAAATAATAAATTCAATGTTGCTCAGGATACTAAAATAGCATGTTTAATTTGCGGGAGACCGGGACATGCGACCGAAAAGTGCTACCACCTCGAAAACTTTCGACAAAAAATCTTTTCCGAAAATCCGGATGTTTCAAATTCAATTCAAAACCAATTTTTACAAAATACACCTCAAAGAAATTTTAATAATCACAATAAATGGAATTCTGCACAAAATCCAAACTTTGGACCCCGACAGAATCAAAATTTTAGATCTGGACAAAATTCAAATTTTAGACCTGAACTAAACCAAAACTTTGTGCCTAGACAAAATCAAAATTTCGGATACCGACAGAATCAAAATTTCAGTAACCGACAAAATCCAAATTTTGGATATCGCAAAAATCAAAATTTTAGTAACCGACAAAATCAGAATTTTGGAAACCAACAAAATCAAAATTTCGGATACGGACAAAATCAAAATTTTAGATCTAGGCAGAATCAAAATTTTGAGCCTGGTCAAAACCAAAAGGGAAATTCTGAAAATACAAATAATCAGCAGACCCGCCCATATCCCACCCAAGGATCTAAAATTATTTGCAATTTTTGTAATTACCCTGGTCACATCGCTAAGGATTGTTATAAAAAGAGTAGATATTTACAAAATCAACAAAGCCCACAAAATTATACGCAGAACCAGGAAAACTCCAACGCTATTCCCCCAATGGGTGCTGGGAGGAAGGCGCCAACCCATTAACTAAAGCACCTATAGAAATCTCGAGTGAGGAAAATGATATCAAAATTCATATCAGTAGGAATAATATAATTCCTTCGATCATGGTATCTGCCGTTGGTCTGAAAAACCCGGCACGTATGATGATCGACACTGGTGCTGGTCGAAATTTAATTAAAAGAAGTGCGATTGACCCCGAAGTAAAAATAAATAAAAATGAAGTGTTGAGACTAACAGGAATTAATGATCTACCTGTCTATACTCTAGGTCAAATTAAGGTTATGATACTTGGATTTTTAACTACTTTAAATATAATTCCTGATGACGTACCAGTAGATGAAGATGAAGTCTTGGGCTCTGAATTTTTTCTTAATAATAAAGTAAATATAAATTACACATATAAATGTATTGAAATTAACGATGCAACTTATCCTTTTGAACAAACTGGCGTTATCACAATCCCGGCGCGAACAATTTTTGATTATTATGTAAAAATAGAAAATACAGAAAAAAGTGAAGGATATATACCTCAATTATCAATTGGAGAAGGAATTTTTGTGGGTCAAGCCATTGTAAAAAATTGTGGAGGCAAAGCCTACGTTAAATATGCAAACATAAATGAACAACCTGTAAAAATATCAATTCCTAGCGTTCAATTACAAGATTTTGAACAATGCGAACTAAACAATTCAACAAATCTATCTAATTTTTCAGAAAATAAAAATGATGAAACTTTGCCTAATTTGATATTAAATAGTTTTTTGAAATCCGATGAAAAGTCTAACCATTTCTGCCAATTTTACAAGATCACAGGCGAAGAAAGAGTAGAAATCATTAAAAAACTACTACGGTTAGATCATTTAAATATGGAAGAATATGAACACGTTGAAAAATTAATTACTAAACATGCAGATTGCTTCCACATTCCGGGAGAATACTTAGAACCTACAAACATTCTCCAACACTCCATACCAACAACAGATGATTGCCCTATTTTTTCGCGACAATATCGATTTCCCCCAGTTCATAAGGAAGAAATCATCCGCCAAGTGGATGAATTATTGAAAAACAATGTAATAAAACCCTCCCAATCACCTTACAATACACCAGTTTGGATCGTTCCAAAAAAGCAAGACTCACAAGGAAAAAAGAAATGGCGAATGGTACTTGATTTTAGAAAATTGAATGAAAAGACAATTGGTGATTCATATCCTTTACCAAACATTCACGACATTTTAGACCAGTTAGGATCTGCTCGCTATTTCTCTGTTTTTGATTTAGCTACGGGTTTCCATCATATAAAAATGGATCCAAAAGATGCACACAAAACTGCGTTTTCAACCCCCTATGGACATTACGAGTTTGACAGCATGCCTTTCGGTTTGAAAAATGCACCAGCAACATTTCAACGACTAATGGATTTAGTTCTAACGGGACTTCAAGGAACAGAACTTTTTGTTTATCTAGATGACATTGTG